>JAIUCV010003662.1:0-20568 GCA_026724425.1 Erythrophleum ivorense
CTGGAACTTTGATGGGGCTCTTTTGCTTATTTTGGCCATTAATTAGATGAAAGGGGAATTGTTGATAAGCTTGGGTGTTGGTTTTTGATGTATTGACAATTGAATACTTGAATTAGTAAGCCCAATTGCCCTTGAATTGTTGAAATTTGCTATTGTTGATTCACGTGTGGAATTGGGATTTAAGGGTTGTCTTTTTGTTGTTGGCCAAGAATGTGAAGAATTTTGGACATGTTTATGAGTTTGGAAAGTGGCTCTTGATGAACAAGAAGTTGACTATGTGAGTTGATAAGTTTAATTTTGATTGATCTTGCATTTTATAAATTATGAAAGTTGAATTGAAAATTTATGTGATTGGGATTTTGTGTTTGGTTAAATTGAAGTTTGTTTTGGACCAATTTGTAGAGTTGCAATTGAGTCGTAAATTGTTGGAAAATTTACTTTTAAGTGGTAAGAGATATTTCTCCTTGATTAGTTGTTAGATTGGCACTTTAAAGTGAAGATTGAGTATTGAACATTATGTTTCTTGTGTTGGTGAATATCAAGGTAGAGGAAAGATCTTGGAGAGATCATGTAGAAATCTTGTAGAGTCTGTCCAAGACCTTGTAGAGATCTTGGTGAAAAGATAAGCTATTATGCAAAGCAAATTAAGTATCTAAGGTAAGTAGTAAGCTACAAATTGAGATATTGATGTTATGAAATGGATGATAATGGAAGTTGATGAAGTTATGTTTGATCTAGATTGTTGTACCTCTATTGGATATACTGAGCTTTGCTTCTATGATTACCTTGAGTTGCTAGCTAGATAGTTGTTTATCTTTCATTATGTGTTTTCTCTAAACTAGAATAGTATGCATGTGTTATGATTAGTTTGAGATATCTATTTGATTACTTTTAAGAATTATTTCAGGGGTCAGGGCAAATTCCACCGTGTGGTTTATGAGTTTCCAAAGTTAGGGCACCCTCTGGTTAGTTCCAAGTTGAGATGAGCATTTTTCCCAGTGGTTTAGTTATGGGATATTGGCCATAAATGATATATGAGATACATGACTTGACATAGTGAGATTTATGAGATAGATGATATGCTTAGTTTCTTAGATGCAATCAAATATGCATGTTCCTATTTATTAATGTAAGCTTGTATGCCTTCTAGTTTTGAGTTCGCATTAAGTACAAATATGTTTTGAAAAATAAAACAACTATTAGGATTTTGATCCCATCCCTTTGTGAGGAACAATTACTTTACTTTTTAGGAGAAAGTTCTAACAAAAAGAGCGAAAAGCAGATTGGGAAGTGGCCTTGCAATTTGTACTATGCAAATGGTGATATTTTGAGTTATATATATATATATATATGTATGTTTTACCAGGGTTGTACATATACTCCTTATATTGTATAGATGGTCATGGGGCCTATTTTGAGTTTGTATATATATGCAGGAGGATGTCAAGCTAGGATTTATGTCACAAGCTTTTGATGTATATAGAGATGTATTCTAGTTTTTGCTTGTATTATAGAATGTTGATATGATATGATGTTATGGGTTAATGAATCTTATATGGAATATATATGTCTTGTGGAATGATGTGAGATTAGTGTGGTTTTATGATGTTTGGTAGTAAATAGATAAGTTACAGCAATTCTAGTCAAGACCTTCCCAACAATATTTATCTAGTGTCAAAAATTGAGGTTTGAAATCTGATCTAAAATCTTGTAAGCTATCTGAAGATCTTGTTAACGGGATTTTAGACCTTGTAGACTAATATGAGTCTAATTTTGGTTATTTTAGTATTGTGATCTAGAACCTTGTCACCAAGATTTTTGAGTAAGCTAAGAAAACTTTCTAAGTTAAAACCAAGCTAACTATCTGCATAATTTATTTGTAGATAACGCTTATATAAATTACCAAGTCTTTGAAGTTATAATCTAGAGGCCTAGTAATTAAGTTTAATCAAATAGAGATAAAGATGTTTTAAAAGTTTTAATTACCCCTAGTTTTAGTCAAATTAATGAGTTTTTAATCACAATTCCTCTTAGTATTATTAGAATTAAACTTTTATTTATTAGTTTAACCCTTCTAGATAGTGAGGTTTGACAATTAGGATAACAGAAAAATGTACTTACCCAAGGCCATCGTTGGACCATGCAGCTTCATATACTCCACTCGCAGTTTGAAATGCCATCTCAATCATCTCTTCCTGGATCATTGTTGCAGCTACTGCATACGTAACTCCAGGCCATATTTCTCGGGATTGCATTGTAGACATGTCAACTTTTCCATCTGGTAACATCCCATTTACAGCACCCCGTTTCCCATCCTTTACTTTCATAACATTGTAATTATAAACCATTTGAAGTGCACTTCTAGCTTTGTTTTCATCAACAATTGGTGGAAGACCACATGCTCTAGCATACCTGCAAAAAAGCAAAGAGTAAGTTCTGACTTCATCTTAAATACTGCCGAGGAATAATAACTACATCTGCAACACCTGAGGATATACCAAGAGTTCAAATTATTTAGATATCTAACTATACCAACATTGTTTAGATGCTTTCAGTTTCTTCTTCTGCTAAAAGTTCTGTTTCAGAATCTTATGTAGTAGCAACACATGCAAATACTTAGTCCAGTCTACAAGCTTAGACTTGAACAGCTTGACTTTTGCTAAAACATTTTTGCATGAAACTAAGTAAAATTTACCTAGTGAATTCTTCCCTGCCATCAGACTTCTCTACAGCCAAATCCTCAAAACATCTCATAATGATTCTATTCTTCAACACCGTTTTTATTTATGTTACACAAAGTCATACTTTAAAATGTCACACAGTGAAGATACACACACAACAGTTTAGTAATGTAACTTGGATTCGAACTAAAATTTCAATTGACCAGTGGAGCAATACTAGGGCAGAGTCAACCATGGCAACCATAAAAAATACTTTGCAAGTGCTATTGAAGCAGATGAGGCCCATGCAAGAGGATATAGTTTCCAAAAGACAAAAAAAAAAACAGACCATTGTCCTGCTAATTGATCAGCTTGAATGGATGAACTTGAAGATCCACCACTACTATCATAATTGAAGTAAGAACCATTCCATAATTTTTCATATGCAGCTTTTGCTTTCTGAAACATAAACCGGAAATAATCTTCAGAACCCTTGTCTCCAATTTCACGTGCCAAGGCTGATGCAGCCTGAAGTGCTGCTACCCACAATCCACCACTGTATGCACTTACACCAGACACAGACCATGTGTCATAAGTTTGATCAGGGAAGCCTTCATTCTCAATCATTCCATCACCATCCTTGTCAAACTGGTTCATATAAGCCATCGCAACATAAACAGATGGCCAAACAGCTCGTGCAAACTTCTTGTTGCCAGTGGCAACCACATCCCTATAAATCTGGAGAACAAATTTTGGATTCAAGTCTTTCCACCTATCTGTGTTATGAATATTATAGCCATTTACTTCAAACCATGGGTCGTTGATTCCAATATCATGAGGAACAGCACCAAGAACCTTTCTTGGAACCCATAGGCCATTTTCTAGAAGTTTAATTTTTTCAGGATCATGCATCATTACTGCTGCAGCAAAGTCTCTTTGGATGCTGAGTTCAAGTTTAGGAAATAGCATGACTAGTGCAAAAGATGAATAGAAATGAACATCATAGGTATTCCACATCTGATATTCAATGCCTTCAAGATAAAGGAATTGACCAATGTTTTCCTCCCCTTCTTGGAGCAGATTTACTCCTGATGCAGAATCTGATGCTGGAGTAGTGTGCATTTGCTCAGCTACTGAACTAAACCTTTCGAGAATGTTAATAGCAGTATCATTTTGATTTGATATATGATTATTTTTCCGTGAATCGGATCTGTATCGATCCAGGGAAAATTTTCTTTCTCCTATGCTAATCAAACTACGCACTGGAGGTGAACCATCTGCAAAAAGAGATGAAATAGTGAAGACATGTAACAATGATAAGGATTATATATCAAGTATGTAATGCTTGCAAGATCGTAAAGCCAAAATAACTTAAGCTACTTAGCTGGTGGATGAATCAAACATTTCACGTGCTGAAAGTACCTGTCCAAATTGTCCCCCCAGAATTTAGATAGTAAAGCTCGTTAAAAAGGGTGATTTGATACCTGCAGAGAATTCTTTGAAAACTTTAGGATTTGCCTGTAGGTGCAGACGCTGAATAATGTATTGAAGCTTACCATTCAGGAAGCCTCTTGTCTTCAAGAATCGGTCTTTGCCAAGCTTCTATCTGGGCCTCCCATTGGCCATGCCCTGTGCCACCAATTCATTGAAAAAGTTGAAGTAACTTATCAAGGAATTACACTCACAAATAAGGTATTTCTGCATGTTAATTGGGAAATACATCGAAATTTGATGTCTAGAAAAAATATATCCACATTATTGCCTCAAATTATTAAGTCCATATATGCACACATGCAGATGCCCACACACAGAGATATCAGAAAAGCAATTTAAAGTAGTTCAGCAAATAAATGTACCAATTATAGCATCACGTGCAATATCCATTGCAGAATCTCCATTAGTACCACAGAATTTAGTGTAACGCCTGTTAAATAAACTTCTTCAGTTGTGCATAATTTTCGCATTAAAATTCTTCCATACAAGTGTTCTATCACCAACCTGTAATAAGTCCTTCCACTGGGAAACTTCACTTCGGGACAGTCCCATGCCAATGAAAAAGTAACAGTGCGTTGCGCAGCTGGTGGAATTGTTAACGTGGCTGCAATTGCTGCTCCAATAGATGATCCTGGTTCTGAAGGCACAGGAGTTTCCGGAAAATTCAGACGATCAAAGGACCCTTGCTAAAAAAATAAAAAGTACCATAATTCAGTCTTTTGGAAATATTACATAACAAACATATAAATGACTAAAAGCTTACCACCCTCTCCGATACATGTCATTACAAGTAACTTCTAGAAGAAAATCACACAATCACAGAGCCAACGGAATTTTTTGAGGGAGTCAATAGCTGTAGCTGAAAAATTGGTTGCTTGACTCTCAACATTGAAATGAATTATATTTAATATTAATGACAAGAAATTTCTTAAAATAACTATAATTATGGGATTATCATGTATTGCAACTAGAGTTCATGATAATAATTATTTACTTGATTCCGTGTTAACAAACTTCATACGAAAGCTGGAAGGAAAAGTGATAAAAATCAAGTTAGCTCATGGAAAAAGATTGCGAAAATCAATTTTCTCACCAAAAGTGATAACGATTAGTTTAGCTGTGAGAAGAAAGCAGGTTTAAATGACTAGTAAAATAGCAAAGATTTTTCAATGGCATATTATACAAGATTTTTCAATGGTATATTGTATAATATGTCCTTAACCTGTTTAATTTCTTGCCACATATCCTTAGCTGAGATCCCATCATAAGCACCAGATATAACAAAGACAGGGCATTCTGAGATATGAACATGTTCAGTCTCTTCTGCTGCAATCGCAAATGTGACTGGAAACTGCCCATTCGCAGTCCTGTATTTACACCATATTAATTAAATACACCGACAAATTCCAGATTTGTTTTTCTTTTCCTCCTTCACTAAAAAATACAGTAACAATTTAGACTTACATGTGACGTAGAAGCACACCGTGCACCCCATCATTCATCCTAGCAGAATAGAATATCTTGCTTGTTAGAACAATCTATAGGCAAGCAATGAGAAATATAAGGAATTAAATGGGAACATCTGCATAAAAAGGTAGAACTAGTAACAATTTTCTCACATTATCTTTGAATTTGAGTGATGACCAGTAGAGTCAGAAAGTCCTCCAACAGAATTCTAAATGACCACAGAAACAACGAAGGATATGAGCATTTACCAGTTCGCTTATATTCATTTTGTTCTTTAAAACAAGCTTACTATTTGCATCCAGTGCCTCAAGACAAGAATAAATCATTCAAAAGTGACTGACTCTAACTGTAACAGCCAACAATAAGTACCACTTACAGCCCATGTGAAAAGCAAGGTGACATCTGCTGATGTTTGGCCAGAATTATTCAACTGCATAGAACAAAAATAACTGCTTATTATGAAATCTGAATGTATAATATTCTAAGCTAAAAAAAAATTTAAGGAGACCATTGCCAACCGTGAAAGTGAAAACCGATACAGGATAGCTACTCTCCTTATAATTGTGGGGTATAATAGGTGAAATCTGTCGACAAACTATTCTTAACAATGGGTCTGGTTCTGTATTTGAACAGATGAATTGATCAATGTCAAAAATTCGTTATTCAAGAAAATAACATAGTAGACTTGAAAGTATGCTATGTTTTGGAGCTTACCCTCATATACTGTCCAAGCCCTTGGATACAAAGCATGATATGTAGAACTGTGTCCACTCAGATTCCAGTCCCACAGTCCAATTCCTGAAACTGGATTTTCTCTGCTTAGGCACATAAAATTTAGTAAATTGGTATGTTTCCCCCATTCCCTATATTTCTCTTCAAATGAAGGTCAAGATACATTTATAAAAGGTCCAAATTAATGTGGTTACCAAAAACTATAAACTGCAAGATCAAAAGGGAAATGGTAAAGGCTTACTTCAAAATATCTGGCTTTCCTGGACATAGTACACTCGAATATTTTTCACCATCTGAACGTGAAATAAAAACCTAACACAATAATCTTACTCATGTCAAAAGATGGAATATCATCAGCAGTACGAAGTAAAGGAAACATGTTCATTATGAATGTCCCTTTCTTATAAAACAAACTGTTATCAACCTACATTAAAATTCTTAGATACTTGAACTCCAAGAAAGATTAATCCTGAAATTAGACTTCAAAATTTAAGAAAAGAAAGGTGGACTAGATCTTTCTTTACATTTCCAATCAACATATCATGGACTTTGACAGACATGTTGAAAAGAGCTCAAGCATCCTAGATTTAAAATTTGAACTTTGTAAAGATATGGCCTTTTGGACAAGATGGATTGATGAAACTGACAGAAAATTGATTAGCTAAAACTGGCCTCTCTTCACAAACTGCTGGGAATAGCTGCCAACGCTGAAATTCACCCCTATAACTTCTTCCAATGCTTCCTGCACTGTGGATCAGTTTGTCAACAAGACAAAGTAGACATAACATGGAGTATAAATTGATCAAATGATGTTCTGGGACAGACTCAAATCAAGAAAATAGTATACAAGGCAGTGATGATGTTAATAAGTCCTTTCCTTCTAAATTCAATGTTGAAGATACCTTTGGCCTTTAAGCTTGGAATTCTAAATACATTAAACTAAATCAGAACCCTGAATGATATGTTCCATGATTTTGCTTACATCTGACTTAAAGCATGTGATTATAACATCTATCCTAAGATTAGTTATAATTATATATGAATAACTACTTCACCTACCAACATTCTATACTTAAATACGGCACACAAGCATCCTAACATTGAGTAATTAGAAATAAGAGAAGAAAATAAGAAAAGGCATTTTCTAGGAATAAAAGGCACACTTCTCTTTTTTTTTTTTTTTTAATCACACTAAAACATAAATGCATAATTTAAATTCATAACCTAGTTGGTTAAAGATACCAGTCAAAAGCCCATATAATCCTGTGTCCATCTCTTGGCTTAAGCAACAGCAGAAATTAATTATAGCTTACAAAGAAATTGAAACCTACCCAAAACCACCTAATGGAACACCATGACAAGATGTTACATGACGCTTAGCAGAAGGATCAACCGGCCCCAACTGTAAGAAGGATAGAGGCACAAAAATGGAAGAGGGTTAAAGAAAGGTGATGGAAACTCCAATACCAAAAATCAATAAAAGATGGAAATTTCTAGGTAAAAGCAGATTACCCTTCCTCTGGCAGCTTGTTCCCGAACATGGCGCCTTAGCCGATGACCCATCGGAACCTAACAAATCAAATAATGATCCAATGATTTCCATATCAATCAAATCCCCTGATGTTTCTAACATTTAAAATATACTATGTCTATCAGCTAACAAATTCAAAGTTAGAGTTTATATTTCTATTCCAATGTAGATTATATAACAAAGCAGCAAAATATTTCAAAAGGGGTGACTATCAATGTTTTTATACTGATACATATACAGAGAACTAAAGACACTGAGACTTAGAATTTTTTAAGGGTTTGATATGAAAGATGACAACATATTTGGACAGATTGTTAGGATACTGCAGGATACAGAATGCCAGCTTATATTCTTGAGAAGTTCAGCTAGACTGACTGTTAAGTCCATACCTTAAATTTTCTAGATGAGATGACCAAGTGGGATTAGTTCATTATAAAAACAGTTACAGACTTTGCCGTGATAATAAAGAGTTTAAACGGACTTATAACAATTAAAAAAATATATCAAAGGAGGAATAGAAACATCATCTCACTTGTAAACTTACCAGCTGAATTGTCTCTTTCAAAGTAAAGGCCATATCCAATGGAGCATTTCCTTCAGCATTTAATTTCCGCTGCCAGGTAAGTGCTGCAGGCTTCCCTGGTTCAACCTTAATCACCCATACAAAAGGTGTTAAAAATAGAATCTTAGTTAGGGCTTAAGTCATCAAACTTGAGAAAAGTTGTGCGATCAATTAGCTGGATCTTTGGAAGAAGTACCAAAAATTATTTTTCAAAATGTAATTATATAACAGAATCAACTAGGTTTCAAATATATTATAAATTGCTGGAAGTCTCACTTTTTCCAGTTTCGACTTTATATATGGAATTGTGATTACAAAAATAACACTTTTGCCTGTTGATGCTTAGGTTCAAAACTAACAATAACATATGGCTATACGCTTTTGAATCGTGTGAACCATCCTCTTTGAAAAAATATTAAAAAATTATATAAATTCTGATTAATTGTTATTAAATAAAAAATATTTATTTAATAAATTTATAAATTTAATTAATAAAAAAGTAAATAATAAAATAAAGAAATTAAATATATATATATATTAAATTATATAATTGAAATATATAATTAGAATATAATAAATAATTAATAAAATAAATAATTTATTTAGTAGTTTACCCCCCTATTGTGTCAAAGCGAACCCTTTCATTCCGAATTCTGGGTTTATTGATTGTATAGTCACTTCAGGGAAAAAGTATTAAAAACTTTTAAAGAGGATCTAATCCGCTTATTAAATGGCAAAAGTTTTAGAATAAAGAACTCAGCTCTCACATTAAAAGACATAATATTTCAACATTCACTCTCAGAGGGTTGGGATAGTAGAATTATATTTACCCCTGGCAGAAGAACGAATTATTCGTATTTTTTTATTGACTGATCACAAGGAAACTGCATCTACTTAACATATTAGCAGACCTATATTGTTGCGGTCTCTTTAATTTCAAAATGCTGAGAGATGCTTAAGATGATAGCCTCCAGGAATTTTCCTGAGTCTACTTGGTCTAAAAAAGTAATACAAAAGTTGAGACACGGCGTACAAGGTAGATATATAACAGGCACAAGTTTCTTTGTTGTTTCATGAAAGGAGTCAAACTTTTCAGAAAGTAAAAGTCACGAAGGGCAATACTCAGGTAGAGTTCTTTAGGCAATTTGTATATCAAGATTATGAACCTTATATAAAACAAGTGCCAACCTCACGTAATTTTTTTTTTTGGGGGGGAATAAATTGCCTACGAATTTTATGTTATCTGAAGCATAAACCATAAAACTCTACCTTGATGTCTGAAGACTCGTAAGTGTCCTGAAATTCTTCAACAAAACCATCTTGTACCATCTTCCCTGTATCAAGCAGAGAGTTAACGATGGAATACTGAATTCTGCTACCGTTGCATAACTTCTGCAAAATCATCTAGTGAAACCATGAAACTACATAGACCCATTAATCACTAAACAAACCCCTCCCCACCCCCTCCACCATACCCCAGAAAATAAATACATAAAAAGGAAAATTCTCTCCGTTGAAAACATTAGTATACTATTACTAATCCCAATCAAACGTACCCTTACGTTAATCTACCCATAAACATTAAGAAAACACGAAACACGTATATACATCAGTGGTTGGCGTGATTGAAAGAAAAGAAATAACAGAGCCCACGCATTTGGCAGCATGGCAATAAAAATGAACAATAAGCACAAAAACGACATGGAAACAAAAACACGAGCGTTATCCCAAGTTTTCTGATGATCCAATAACGCAGAGTAAGATGGCGAAGCATGATTCATAGATGAAACAATGAAAGGGCCAAACCTCAGAATGCTTGGAGACCAACAGTAGAAGAAGAACGCAGTCCAGCAAGCAACAATGGCAGGTCTTCTTGTGTTGATCCAATACTTAAAGTAAAAAGCTGACAGAAAAAGTCAAATTTCAATGGCCACTTTTCCTCGTTCAAATAATCTCCCAAAGTCCAAACAATGCCCAATCGACAGCATAAAACAAGCAGTCTATTTTATATTATCCTACATGTAGCGGGGGATAATGGACAATGAACGTAGGATTTTTCAACGTAGAGAAAGATAATGCTTTATTTGGCCATTCATTTCGAATATATGAAGTCCCACCTTCTTGGAGGTGGAACTTTATTTTCAACGTAGAGAAAGATAATGCTTTATTTGGCCATTCATTTCGAATATATAAAGTCCCACCTTCTTGGAGGTGGGACTTTATATATTCGCCTCTGGTGAGGTGGGACTTTATATATTCCCCCCTGTTTAAATCGAAGTCTCAATCACTTCTTTTTCTTTTTAAAAATAAACTATTATATATATTAGTGAAAAATACCACCCGTTCATTTAGTGTCTGAAAGTTTATTATCATTAATTTAACTCTAATTCATAAATATATTTTTATCAATTTTGTTTTAATTAAATTAAATTTGAAACTAAAATGATTTATTTTTTAAAATATTAAGACTAAATTGATGACATAAAATATCTTTTAAAGATTAATATAATAAATTATTTTTTTAAATATATCAAGCCTTGATATATAACACATATACATTTATAGAAAAAAATTATATATAATTATTTATATCTTTTGTTATCAAATTCTTAATTCAATAGATGACAAATATAAAGATTTTAATAATAATATGACATGTGTATCATTTTTATAGATAAGTGTATGATTTTTCAATTAAGCTACCTACTTGTCATATTTTAATTAAAAAAGTCATATGCTTATTATATTCTAATTAAACAATCTATTAGTAAATATATATGAAACCATATATAAGTGTAATCCTAAATCTATGGTATTATTTGAGCTGCGCATTCATTAACTTTGAGAGTAAAAAAGAAAAAAATGAAATAAAATTTTTAAATACAAAATCTATTGCCGTTAAATTCATCTCAAGTTTAGAAATTGCGATCTATTAAAGTTAAATTTACCTTAGTTTTAAAGATTTAAAATGTATTTGCTTCAAAGAAAAAGGATCAAATTTTCTTAATATTTAATTTACTTCAATTCTAAATATTAAAGTCTATTGAGATTAAATTGATATCACTTTTGCAAGCTTATTAAATATTAAATATTAAAATTAATTGCCATTAAATTTATCTCAATTTTAGAGGGCAAGATTCATTGACAATAAATTTATTGCAGTTTTAAAAACAGCAATTCGTTAATATTAACTTCATCTCAATTTTGAAAACGGAAAGCTACTGCGTCAATTTTAAAAACTTAAATCCAATGACATTAAGTTGACTTTAAAATCAGCGGGATTTAAAGTATTTAATTAATTCAATTTTTTTTAATTTCCATGATTTGATATTTCAACAGCGGTGAATTCGAAGTGATATGTTATCTTTTGCGGTGTGATCCATTTTCGGTGCCTTTATGAAGTTTTACCAAAACTGGTAATGCAGTTGCTTTTATAAGCGCTACCTAATTCTTAAGGAAAGTCTTTGAGGGATTGCTATATCATTATTTGACTTGTGTGCTATACTTTTGGGAAATTATTTTTTCATGCGAAATCCGATTTTTGTATTTTAACAAATACATACTTTTGTTCCTAAAATGAAAAAAAATGCGTAACACTTATTTCTCAAGACGAATTATAGTTTTGACCAAAATTCATCTATATATATATATATATATATAATTTTTTTAATATTATTATTATTTTTAATTAAAATATAATAAATGTAAGATTATCTAATAATATTATAACAAATATATAATTTTTATAGACAAATATATAGTTTCATAATTAAACTATACACTTATCATAATATTATTAGAAAAGTATATATTTATTATATTTTAATAATAAAAATATAAAGAATTATAGTTAAGTCTAATCTTTATATATATATAACAATATAAAATATTTAATTTATTAAATTTAATAAATTATAAAATCATTTGATAAAAAAATTATGAGAAACAAAGAACATATTCATAAAATAATCTTTTAAATTTAACTAATTTATGAATGATAATTTAATTTCAAGAATAATATTTATATTTTATATATATTAAAAAGCATAAATTGAATAAAATTTTGAAATAAATTAAATTTATGATTTTTAACACAAAATAAGTAATATTGAAATCTTTACAAATATTTTAAATTAATTACATTTTTAACAAAAAATGAATATTTTTAAAAATATTCTGATTATATTTTAGTTACAGAAAGATAAATATATTTTTAAATATATATAATTTAAATATTTTTAAAAGAAAGAAAAATAATTTATCATAAAATTTTTTCAACTCATATATATATATATATATATATGTAAGAACTCTGTTAGTATTTTATTAAAACACATTTTTCTTCTCTCTTTTTTTTTTTGGAATAAATTCATTTTTCTTTTCTCCCCTGGTTTCAACTCTCACCAACCTATTTGTTTGCTTTTGTCAGCTTAGTGAGGCTTTTCTTATACGGAGAAAACCCAGCAATTCAATTAGCCGTTACGATTAGATTCCTAAGAGTCGTGCTCACTCATGTGCTGAATTGGCCTTTGTTACAATAAGAAAATATAAAATAAAAATATATTATAGATATTATTATATATGTATCAACTTAATAAATTCAAAATTTGTCTGTATGTATATATATATACCTATATTAATTATGGTTTTCATGTGAGCATAAATTTTAAATTATTTGATAAATTAAATTTATTTGGCAAAAGCAGAATAAAACATGAGTTGGCCTAGTGGTTATATCAATTGAGTTTTGGTTTCTGATGTTAAAAAAATTTTGAATTGGCATCTTAATTGAATTGAATATTATTATTATTATTATTATTATTATTTGTTTTTCTTCCTCCAACTTTTCTTCCTTCTAGAGATTTTATGAGCTAGTATGGATGAAATGATGATGGCAAACAAGTAATGCCATTCGCTAGAAACGGAAAGCAGACCTTAGTGTGATTTAGGTGGAAAATTGATTTTGACTTGGAATAGTTATGAACATTAAGAATATTGATCCATTTTAAAATAGGATAGTGCATGCCAAAGTTTTTTGTGGTGGAAATATATATATATATATATATATATACATATATATATATATATATATATACATATAGAGGAAAAATAGAATCTAAAAACTTTGTAAAATTAGATTTTAAAAATTAAATTTTCTCTTAAGAACCACTAACACAAATTATTCCCATAGAGTTATTATTAATATTTTTTAAAATGATCACTCATACTTCTTAAAACTATAATAGAGTCTTTTTGATATTACAAAGTACTTTGTATGATAACTTTCTGAATTACAAATAGTAACTTTAAAAAATATAAATAGTAACTATTTAATAATAATTTGCACCAATGATTTTTTAAAAAAAAACATAGTTTTTAAAATTCTCTAATATCAATTTTATAACATGAGAGTCTTTGAATATCTTTTTTTTTAATATATGTAAACCGCATTAGCTCACTTATTCGCGTTACATGGTTAGTGGGGAGAGTGTGTTGAATGGGAGGGTCATCAAATTAATGCTCTAAAGATTTTAATTAATTTCCTATCCACAAATATTTACATATTTGTGTGATGCACTTTTGGCTAAAGATGGGAGCCATATAGAATAAAGTTTGTAAAGAGATTCTGTGCAAAGGGGGAATTTTCTTTTTTGTAATCGCTTTGCCTTAGCCAACCAATGGGAGGGAAAGTGAAGGATTCCCACGTTGAGTTGTCGGAAAATAAAGGCAACCATGAATTATGGGGTGTTTGTGTTTCTGACTTGATGTAATGATGCGATTTAAATTAAGAAAAATTATGGTTGAACAATATTTATATTAAAAGACATTAAAATTTAAAATTATGTTAAAAGATTTAAGAATAAAAATTTAAATTATATAAAAAAAATTTAAGTAAAAATTTTGTATTTTAAATATCTTAAAATAATTTTAAAATTTAAAATATTTTAATATAAATATTTTTAATTTCAAATCTTTTACTATAATTTTTTCTTTAAATTATGGAGGACGTTGTAATTAAAGTCAACAATTTTAGAAAAAGTTATAATTAAAAAATCTTAAAAGTGTAAAATATATAGTGAAAGATTTTATTATAATTAAGTCTTTTCTAAGCCATAGTCAATTCTTTTTAAAATTATAATTAAATCCTTTTAATAATAATTTTTACAAACTTAACCTCGTTCAATATATTTTTCCAAGATTCTATAAGGTCATAAATTGATAGGTTTGTTCTACAATTGCAAGCGAACATGCTTAAGAAGGTTCCTCTTATTAGCATACACTGTTGTTTTACATGTGACGCACTAAGCTTGTAGTAGCATTCAAATCCTCTACAAAGCCAAAATGGTGTGCAGTGTCAAAACGACATCATTCTGTCCATGTCAAATTCCATGTCAAGCCAATCTCCACTGTCCATCGTCAACGAATCCCATCCATCCGTTGAAGCAACTCAAAACGCATCATTTCATTAATGAAATGGTGCATTTTGAGTCATCTCATTTGACAATGCTACAAATCATCCAGGCCATTCATTTTGCGCGATCTCAGCCATCCGTTTTTAATGCCATTAAATCCTTGCATCAACGACCATGATACAGTGTGTTCCATTCTCTTTCGTCTGTGATCTTCGCATTGTGCTTTCATCATCCTCACATTATGTTCATCGCAACAAGGGTCACAAGTGAAGGAGAAAACAAAGCAAAAATTTGTGACCCATTCCAAATCTCATTGGCAATCACGTAAATTTATGTTCACTGACAATCATCCTTCATTGATAGTGGCAAGATTTCTGAAAATGGTAGGTGATTCTTTCTCAAAAGTGTTCTAGTTTAAATGTGTTTAATGTATCATAAGAATTAATCTAAATTATAGTTGAAATTTCTCTCTTTAGAGGCAAAAACATCATTTGTCAAGTTAAAACTTCTCGGCTTGTCTTTTGCTTTCATATTTGCAGCAAAATAATAGACTTGTCTTTCTTTATGCCACATGAACAATGTAGAAAATGATGCTTTTTCTGCAATGATATTAGAGTTTATATTCTAAAATTATAGATAGAAAGAGATAACATCATGTCCTTTTTAGTTATTGACAAAGCTGGAGCATTGGAGAGAAGCTCGTACATACTGCAAATTGACCTTACTAGTCTATCAATGTATGTCATACTACAACTTGAATCCTCAGAAAATGACATAAATGTTAAGCTTCCTCACCATCAGTTATGTTGCTAGTTTTAGTTATTGATCGATTTAATGATTTATTAACAAGTATGATTGAGTTCAACTTGTTGTTATCTTTGTTGTTCTAAGTTATAGCAATTGCTTTAACTTAACATACGTAGTGGATGGGTATTATATATTCCTGTTGTGCAAGAAGATTGATGTAAGGTATTATGGAGGGAAAGCAAATGTAAACTACAAGGAACCCACTCTTATAATAACATTTGTCACAAGGATAATTTGTATAAAGGAATTGAAAAATGTAAACATTTTGGACTTTGGGAGATCTATGATGGCCAATAGTCCAAAGCAAACACTCAAAAACATGGTATTTTTACTTCAATATTACATTCTTTGATTGGATATGATCCTTTGTGTAACATCTGGTTCCTCCATAAACGTGAAAAACATAATGTTCGGTTTCTCCATAAACATAAGAAACGCGCCAGATATAAAAGAAAGTCCCACAGATAGAATGATTTGAGGTCTAATAAAATTAGAGTAATAATATAGACCTCAAATAATAATGATCTAAGGTCAAAAGTGCCCTGAAAAACATAACCAGAATAATAAGACGAAATTCAACAAAGATGCAGTGGCATTTTTGTAATTTCAGGTATTTTTTAAAAAACTCAAAGAAGAAATTTTTAAATAAGAAAAATGAGTTTCTCAGGATTCTCAGAGGCCCTAAAAATTATAGTAACCCCTAGAATAGTTTAAACCCCTATAGTTTACGTTTTAAAGTGTTAGTTGACCAGAACTTTGCTCGATTTGTTTGGAAAGCTTTTTAATTCAATTTGGATGAAATGATAGGCATTTTATAAATTAAAGGATCTAAATTTTATGATGGAAAAAACAGTTCTAAAAAAGGAGTTGAAATGAGCCTAAATGGAGTAAATAGGTGCGTAGGGACAAAATGGTCATTTTAAAAAATTGTAAAAGAGACTTATTAAGTAAGATTACACCTACCACCTTCTCCAAGCTTCCATTTTCAGAAATTTAAGCAGCTATGGTGTGACATTAAGAGAGGAGAGAGAGAATAAGCTTAAGTTTCTGTTTAGGTGAGTAAACGGCCCCGTTTCATCCTGCACTAATTAGGAAAGTTGTTCCTCTCTCTAAGGGCTCTCTAATGGTGGTTTTCTTTTCTTGAAAACTTGAAGATTCAGGTCTGAATCAAGCTAAAAAGGAACTCTTTTTAAGAAATCAATTAGTGAAAAATATTATACACAAAGAGAGCTCCATTTTAAGATAAGACTTTACTTGAAACATCTGCAAAATCTTATATTTTCAAGAGATTTATGCTTCAGTCTAGAGAGAGAAAGTGAGGAGGAGAGTTTTTCTTCATGTGTTCTTGATGGAACCAATGGTTATGGAGTGTGAGGATTAAAAATATACAACTATAATAAAAAAGGGAGCTTTAGAATGCAAGTTAGAGAAGTTAGGGATTTTGTTGCATCTAGGCTAATATGAAGCTTTCTAGTAGTAATTTAAATTATCTAAGAGTATATATGAGTTCTCAAGATATCTAGGAAGCTTCACAAGTGCCAATTCGCTAAAAGATAGCAAGTAAACTTTATGGGTGCATAATGCTCTTCATGTCTCGGCCTAACCCACTTCATTTACCTAGGGAGTGTTTTAATTTGTTCTAAACCTAGAATGGGACTAAATACGATAGAAGAATATTAGTGGAAGCCTTAGAAAAAATTTAGAAGTCATGAAATGAGAGGTATAGGCTCTATAATATGACATTATGAAGCAACTTATAATTTGGCTCCTTAAAATGAATGTGTGATGACTCTAAGGAGTCTAAAGGGAGTCAAGAGACCTAAAATGAATGAGAAATGGGAGCCAAGCTCATGAATTCTCCTAGTTGCTTCATAAGGTCTTGTATGGAAGTATAATGCAGCCATAAAACAAAGTAGTTTCATATAGAGTGTGTATGATGCCAAGGCTTCTTTCCATGAGTGATTTATGTCTCTTTTAATGTGTCTACACCAAAAGAACCAAGGGCCACCTAATTGCAAGGCTTAGCTAAAAAAAGGGAAGAAGAATTTCAAGAGAAAGTGTTGTGTTATTGTTTCAAGGTAGCTCTTTCTTCTTTCCTTCCTGCATGAGTGAGTATTTTCTTGTCTTTGAATGTGTGTAAGTATGTTTAAGCCATGAAAAATGTTTATAGCATGTATTTATATGCCATGGTACCATGATGCTTTGCTTATGCGCTTGAATCATGTTTTATGAACATGAATGGCTTGCTTGAGTGTGGTGAAGCCAAAAGTTTCTTAACTAGGGTGAAGATAAGCCAAAATCCCCTAAGATGGGTGAGACAAAGCCAAAAATCTCTAAAAAGTGAGGCTTAATCAAACATCTCTTAAGAAAATGGGTAAGACAAGTACAAAATCCTCAAAGAGAATGAGTGAGGTTAAACCATTTGCTTGGCAAGCCTATGTATGTTTTATATGATTTCTTGAGTGTAAGAAATGTCTCATGTATGATTATGCACTCCATGATATCCATGCATACATTTTTAGACTTGAAATTGTATCCTTTATATGTGGCTGAAAGGGAGAAGAGCTATTAGGATTCTTAGAATCTCATTCCTTCCTTTTCATTGCCTAACATGGCTAGGTGGACCGAGTGAACTAAGGAATGTGAGCCACCAAGTTTGATGGAGAAAGATTGACAAAGAAATGTGCTACTTATTGTATTTGTAACCATTTTGATGGCATATGACAAATTTGTTGTATAACAATTGGAACATGTGTAAATACATGAATATTTGATGTATGTATGAGAACTGATGCCCTGTGGATGATATAACAACTTTTTGACAATGAATGGCAAGGAATGGCTTGTATGTTCTTGTGTATACCTTGGGATGAGAGAGTGAGTTTATGAAATCTAGATTTATGGACTTTTAAGACATGTTTAATAGACCATTTTAGTGCTTTCCTACGTGCTCAAGTGGCCATGAAAGCCTTGGAAGCAAATTTGGACCTTTTGTGACCTTTTAAAAAGTATAAATTATCATTTTGCAATCCTATGGCACAATTTGACCAAATGGACGAATTTCCTTATGAAATTTGGCATACATATAGATCTCATCCATAAATTTTTTCCAAGTTAAAGATCAGATTATTTGGAGCTCTATAGAATTAATTATGAATTTTCAAAGTTTTCAAAATTTAGTTATTTTTGTATAGTTACTGTTTATGTAGTTAGTTTCTTCTCTTGTGTCATTTGAGGACCGAATGGTGTCCAATACTCATGAAATTTTATAGGCATAAATTAGGTATGATAGATTTCTATGGCCAATAAGATCACTCCAATTGGGTTTCTGAGTAGGGAGATATAAATTTCTGAAGTTCTATAATAATACTAGTAGCACTAGTTGAGTTTGGGTATTGTTCCATCGATTTCTGATGGCTAGACATTCCTATTTTGGTCTAGACTTATTTTTAACATAAAGTAGACATTTATAGCTTTCTAAAATGGTATAGTGGGTTTAATTTTATTTTTTTAGAATTAGTTATGATTTTTCAAAATTTAGAGTAAAAACTTGGCACATGAACCCGAGGCAACATCTTATTATTTTGTGTATATGGTTCATGAGCTCCAGTTTTTGGTCACATCTTGAGATGGTTTGAGTTGTATGTATATATTTAAATAGGAGAATGAGATGGATGAGCTCATATGGTCTACAAGACACGAAATGAAAATTTTATCCATGATGTAACATAAAAATAATCTATTATTTTAATGGATTTTTCTTAAGAACTTGTGTGATTCAAGAAGGCATGCCTAGAAATGAGATGAGATGAATTAAATGAATATAATGTTACACTTTATTGGTATCAGAGCAAAGTTCTAGGCCTTTTAGGGTTGTATATGGCTTGAAGATGTGACGGTATGGTAATGTAAAGGCTTATACAAAGTATTTTGGGTGTCTAAAGGTGGCATATGTCTATATTTATGTAATGTAAGTTGTAGAATGGTCTTTGAGCAGGTAGTGGACATTAGGAGAGGTAGGCCTCTAGGATTGAGCTAGTAAGGCTAGAACAGAGCGGATTGATCTTATGGCTAGAGTACTATAAGCTATAGTAGCTCACCGGGATTCATGGCAAGCCATGTGTATGAGCAGCAAGAGACTTCTACGCAGCTGCTAAAGAAGCTTGCTTAGAGACATTATGAAAGGCCTAATCCTCCCTAGTTACCATACCCATACTATTCTGAGATGTTTTGCTTGATGTAGAGTTAGATATTGATGCAGCATAGTATAAGGTGAAACTACTGCTATATAAGGCCAACTTAGAAAGGAAATGAGAAAGAAAGTTATTTCCCTAGCCAGGGCACCTAAATGTTTAGATGAATTGAAAATTTTAAAAAGTTATTCCCTCAAGCCAAATGTAATAACTAGGAAAAAGAAAGAAGAAGAAAAGAAAAGGGAAAGAAAAGAAAAGCTAAAAATTTTCGAAGGCTGAAAATTTGCTAAATGTGCTAGCTATAGCCTAGTTATAGTGAATGTACCTGTTCGCTATAGCCTAGCTATAGCGAGAGTGCCTTTTAGCTATAGCGAGAATGCTTCTAACTATAGCGAGTTCTGGCACCACATACAAAAACTAGGGAGTTGCTCGCCGTAGCGCACGCTGTAGCAAAGGCAAGGGTCTGGGACTGATTCGAGCTTGCCGTAGCGAGGGTTAGTCCGGAAAAGCGTGAAAAAAGAGGATTTGACCTATTAAACCATCCCAACTCCTTCTTTCACTCTGTAACCGACTTGAGTTCACTCTAAGAGAGAGAAAAGGGCGGAGGAGAGAGAGAGAGAAGCCTAGAGGAGGAAGGAAGAGCAAGAAAGGTAAGGATTTCCATAGCTTTTCTCTTAGCATGTTGCTCCTCTCCCTTTATCCTCTCTTC
>JAIUCV010003663.1:0-20467 GCA_026724425.1 Erythrophleum ivorense
AGATTTAAAAACACCATCAAACCCATAGAAATAAGGAAGAGAAGGAGGAGAAGTAACTTGCTAGGAGGGAAAGCTAAATTTTTCATGAAATTTTTTACCTTTTCTTGGCTTTTTTTCTCCCTCCAAGAGTGCTCCTTCTTGTGCGCCTAAGAGAACTGATTCTCCTCTCTGTTCTGGGTAAAAAAAAAGATGATGGAAAATGAGGGGCGTGAGAAAGAGAGGAGTATTAAAAGCAAAAGAATTCTAAAAATTCCCATTTCGTCCCTCATTTTTGACAATTTTGTTTCTAATCCGTTTGAACTTCTTTTTTAGAACCGTCTTTTCTATCATAAAATTTAGATCCTCATCTTATAAAATGCCTTTAGAATCACTCAATTTTGAGCTAAAATCTCCTGAACAATCTGGTCAAAGTTCGAGCTCACTGCCATTGGGAAAACGTATACTGGAGGGCCTTTAACTGTCCCGAGACTTCTCATGGTTTTCAAGGCCTCTAAGGAACCCCAGGAGAACTCAAAAATTTCATTTAAAAAGCCCTCCTGTGAGTTTTTCAAAAAGTGCCCATATTATGAAAAATGCCACTGGCCTTTCGATAAATTTATCAAATCACTCTGGCCTTGATTTCTGGGCAACTCAAGGCTCAAATTCCTCATTTTTCATTATTTAGAATTTATCATAATTTTATTTGGCCCTAATTCCTTTTATTTCAAGGATTTCCTTTTGTGGTTTGGCCTATTTTCGATATTTACACAAAAATCGACATCGCGTTTCTCACGTTTACGGAGGGATCGAATGTTACACTAACACTCTTTACACTCACCCCACCTAATTGGAAAGAGTAAAGGCCCTTACAAAGTGATGACACTAGCCTAATACCCTTCCATTAAAATGGGACTAACAAAAGTCTTAAAAGGAAGCACAATGAAGAGAGCCACTTTAGCTCCTTTATAACAAAAGGAGAATCAAGGACAAAAGAGTCAAATACACAACACAAGGGCAATAAAGGAAATACACTAAGAGGATTCCTAGGGAAGCCTCATTAAAAAGTATTAAATGAAGACTAAAGCCCTAGAAAGCTCATGTTGAATTAACAAGATCATGCCTTGGAAAATGATTAACCATTACCAAAAAAAGGCCATTTAGTGACCCTTTTTTTTGGCATTTAGTGGTGGTTTTTGGTTACTACTAAATGATTCAGTAGCAGTTGATTGGCCACCATTACCACCATAGGGTGCTTAATTAGTGGTGATTTTTTTTTTTGTTTACCACAAGATAATCTCTACTAAATGAAACAAAACTATTTTATGAGTGATTTGTAACTTCCGTAATAGATATTGCTCAATAAAGTGTATGTCAATTCAAAACCATCGCTAATAAAAAATTGTTGTTATACTTAGAATTTAATCTAGTTGTGCGATCATTGGGAAAAACCATGGCTAATTGCAATTAAAATTTTTAATATATAAATTTATATTTATTTTTATATTTATAGTTGTCATAAACCTTATTATATATTATTGGAATCTTTTTTTTAGAATTATAAAAAAAACACACAATTCACACATTTATTAAAAATAAATATTTTTTCCATAAAATCCTATTAAAAAATTGATAAGCTTTTGCAGGTAATTTTATTAAGTTAAACTTTTCAAAATGTCCAAAAAAAAAATTACAAGTGTAAATAAATTCTTAACTATTCAATGTATGGCTTGAAGAAAATGAAGGATGTAGATCACCTACATCTCTTTGAAAAAAATTTAAATTAATATTTGAATACAATGCCAACAGACGTGAAATTGTGAAGGAAAGAGAAATAAACATTGAGACAAGAATATAAAACAACATTTCCAATTTGCCACACCTTAAATTCTTTAAACGAAGTTGGCAACATGTTAGAAGCAGATATAATTGCATTATTCAAGGATTAATATTTTAATTTAGAGAAATATTTAATAATCTCAAAGTCATTATTCTGATTTGTTTGCTTCAATCAAATGAAAAAGTGGCTTTAAATTGATATACAACATATTAGCAACTAGAGAATGGGATTAAATTATAATAATGACATCAAAGGTTTCCATGCAAAGATATTTTGGGTAATAACATTTTAACTTTATCAAATGATTACAAGAGTTTTGGATTTTTAGTTTTAGGACTTTCAAAATAAAGCGTCTGCAAAATACACTAATGATGCTTAATAGTGATAGGCTAGCCAATCTAATTAGCATTTTAGACCTTAGTTATGACATATAATGATATCCAAAAGAATTCTTATGGTACATACCTCTACTTCATGTTTTGAAAAAGGAAGAAAAGCTTTGGCAGGGTCATTTTTTGTAATATCTGATTCTTCGAAAACCAGAGAAAATGTGAGAAACATAACGTACGGGTTTCTCCATAAATGAACAAAATTTACCAGATACAAAAGAAAATCCCCTAAGATGATATAGTTAAGGTCCTAAAAAATTTGGAAAGCATTCTAGACTCCTAAAAATGAGAATCCTAGGCTCAAACGGAAAGAAAAACGGAGCTAGAATGAAGAAATAATTTCTCACGAATAGCTTACGAAATGTAATGGCATTTTCATAATTTTGAGCAAATTTTGGAATTCACATAAGAGGGCTTTTTAAATGAAATTTTTTTAGTTGCCCAGGGTCCTTAAAGACTCTAAAAACCATGAGAAGGCCAGGGACAGCTAAAGCCCTTCCGATGAACGTTTTCCAATATCAGTGCACCTGGAATTTTGATAGATTTATTCAGAAAGGTTTTAGCTCTAATTTGAGTGATTCCAAAGGCATTTTACTAAATTAGGAATCTGAATTTCATAATGGAAAAGATGGTTCTAAAAAAAGAGCTAAAACAAAGGAGAAAACGAAAATGCCAAGAACGAAGGGCAAAGTAGAAATTTTTGAAAAGTGTAACTTCCTCCCACCTATATATATGATGCACCCTTATTCTCCCTCATTATGCATGACCATGTTCTACCAAAACCAGAGGAAAACCCTAAGGGATGAGGCACACAAAAGGAGGAAGAAAAAGAGGAGAAATTCAAGGTAGAAAGGTATGGATTTTCATGCTCTTTCCTCTTCCAAACCTCTTCTCCTTCATTCTCCTTATTTTCTGTGATTATAATGAAGTATAATGGATCTGTTTTTAAAGGAGAAATTGAGGGGGAAAATTCGGATTTTGAAGAGAGGAGCTCAAAGAACACAAGATTCAAGTGAAAAAAGCCATGAAAATAAGGTATTTTCTTCTTCCATGGTTGCTACCCTTTGGCTTCCCTTCTCCACCATTTCGCCCCACTTGAGAAGACTTAAAAGGAGTTAAGTTTTAGGTAGAACCAAGGGTGATGCTAAGGAAAAAGGGTAAGGAGATTAAGAATATGCAAAGAGAATTAACAAATAACCATGGAAATTTAAGATGCAAAGTCTAAGGTTTCATATGTTCTTTGTAAAATCTAATTTGATACTTTGATTCCTATGTCTACATGAGAGATTAAATGAGCTCCTAAGATCCCTAGAAGTCTCCCCATGTGCTTCTTCCATCTTGAAAACAAACCAAAGTCCATGGAAGCTCATTACCTCCATGTCTCGGCCTAAGGGAAATAGGATAACTAGGGAGAGTTTTAAATTTTTCTAAGCTCATTCTTGAGTCATATATGATGAATGAAAATGAGGGGAGGCCTTGGGAAAAATTTAGAACCCATAGAAAGTGAGTTGGTACTTTAGGTTCTATATTATGACCTAAAAAGCAACATGTAGTTAGGCTCTTTATTTTAATTGTGTGATGACTCCAAGAGACTTAAAAGGAGTCAAGAATCATATTTGAAAGGAAAGAATGGAGCCTAGAATTTAATTAAGGGGTGTTGCTTTATTAGGTGCATTTATGTACCATAATGGGGTTTATAGAATAACTTAGTGTCTAAGCAAGTTGTGTGGCCTTAGAATTTATTTCATGAACCTAATTGGCTTCCATAAATTGTGTCTAGGCCAAGAGAAAGCATCTCCACACGTTTGTTGTGTGTGTGTGTGGCCAAAAAGAGGAAAATTGAGATCCAAAGGGAAAAGTGTGGTGATTGTGTGCAAGGTAGCTCTCTCCACCTTCTCTCATGCATGGATGTGTGCTTAGCTTGTCTTGAATGTATGTATGTCTATTTTTAAGCCATGAAAAGTGTTCTAGCATGACTTTAATTCTATGGTGCCATGATATTACAATATGCTCTTATATGATGTTTTTTATGTGTGCCTGGGTCTACTTGAGTGTTGGTGAGGTCAAGAACCCTTAGCCATGGTGAGGATGAGCCAAGAACCCTGATATTGGTTGAGATAAAGGAAAGAGTCTTCCGAAAGGAAGATGGACTCCTAAGAGCATGGTTGTGAGTCCAAGAATCTCTTAAAAAATGGGTGAGGCAAAGTCCAATATCCACAAGAAATTGGGTGGTGAGGCCAATCCACTTGCTTGGCAAGCCTTTACATGCTATGTATGACATTCTCAAATGATGAAAATGCTTCTTGAATGCTTGCACATGTCAACATGACCATACATGTAATTATGAGACTTGTTTGCATCCATTGTGTATGATTGAAAGGGAGATGAGCCTATTGGGATTTTTTGAATCTCATTCCCTCCTTTCCAATGATCTAACATGCTAGGTGGACCAAGTGGACAAGGTAATGGAAGCCAACCACCTTGAGGATGAGAGGATGACAACATAATGCAAAGTTTTGGTTCTTTAAAGCCATACTCATGTCAATTATGTAACCTATGCTTGTATATGGTCTAGGACCTCTTGAATATGTGTAATTATAATATTATGCCATGTATGAATGAGAGAATATGTTATGTAGCCACTAGAATGTGAATTGAGTATATGATGACAAATTAGCTTCATGAATGGAATGATGGAATTATGCATATGTGTGGATGAAATGGCCAAAATGAGATGCATGAGGTTTGGAACCATTTGGGCAGCTCATACAAGTCCTAATTATGCTTTTAGACTTGCCCAAAAGGTGCGAAAACTAAAGGGAAATCATTTGGATATTTTGGTACCCTATATGAAGCTAAAATTGACCATAATAGAACCTCATATCACTTTTTAGCCAAATCAGCTCTTCTTGATCTAAGATTTAGGATGAAATTAGAACTTGTTGAGAGATTTTTGAGAAGCTAAAGAACATAATTTTTGGAGGACTACAGAATATTTGATGAATTTCCAAAGTTGAAAATTTTTTTGATTTTGGTCTGATGCACTATTCATCTTGTCCAAAAATGAAATCTGTCACTCAGGGCTCAAATAATGTCCAATTGTCATGAAATATTACACAAAGAAACTAGAAATTCACAGTGACTTGTGACAACTAGAAGCACCTCATTTGGAGGTCTTGAGAGGGAGATATGAATTTTTAAGGATTCTGTCCAGTATTAGGAGCTTTACCCGACCTCAGTTATTGTTCTATTAAATTTTGAGGTATAGGCGTGCTTGAGCTAGTCTAAAGTTATTTTTCTCCTCTTGATAACACCCACATATTTTCATATTGGTATCATTTGTACGGATTGGATTTTTTTAGAATTAATTGGACATTTTCAAAATTTGCTGCAAAAATTTATGACAGCACCAGTGAATAGTTTGACCTCTGGACCATTTCAGATGTCAAACGTCCTTTGTGATGGATGTTATAGTCTTAACATATTTTTAGTATGAAGTAGACATCAGTAGCTTTCTAGAATGGCCAAGAATACATGATTTCAATTTTTCAAGAATTAGTTATGAATTTTCAAAATTTAGTCAGAAAAGAGCCAAATTCTGGCCGAAAATATGCATGAATATTTTGAGCTTTCCTTTGAGTTCCATGAGTTGTAGGCCACATTTTATGGTGCAAATGAGTTGTATTCATGCAATTAAATATGGTAATGTGATATATGAGCTCACATGGCCTGCGTGATACCGAATAAAATTTTTATACACGACACAACATAAGAAAATATATTATTTTTATGGATTTTTTTTCTTTCATGGAATTGATGATGTAAAGCATGGGAATGTGTTAGAAATAAGCTAAAAATATAAGGTATTACATTTTTTATTTCATTTTCCCCATTGTCATCTACAAGAATGTCCATCTTGCCCTCAAGTGCAAAGCAAATTATGTTTCAAATTAGCCATCAAATGATCAATAGCACCTTTAACATATTTCTTACAAAACAAAAAACATGGATACAATTTTCTGAAGCTATTTATAAAGGAAAATAACAATAAAGTCACTGAAAAGAATTATGAAGCAAACTCAGTAAAAATACTTGTGGTTCTAAGCAACGAATTAATAACACATACATAATCCCATTCATATATTGACACGAAATTCCATCGTCAATATGATGCAAAGAACTAAAAGGGAACTGTACATGAAACTGCAACCTTTCAAGAAGAGAATTCAAATCAGATTTTTGTTGTTAACATTGAAAAAAAATTCCACCTAAATTCTATATGGTAAACAAACTAACTAGCCTTGCATGAATGCTAAGTAAGATAAATAAAGCATTGAATTTGATAGCTAGGTCGTGAATCATATCTATTATCTCCATGGGGAAAAATTAAAGTAGCACCACAGACAACTTACAAACAACATACATGGTGGAAAAAATATAAAATCTAAACAACATTTTTCATACAACTTAAATGGAATACCAGAAGGACAAGAAAGTTTAGAGCATCAGAGTACCCTAATGCATGTAATTTTAGCCTAGATTGCTTTGAATATCAATGTATAATGTAACACTATAATTTTCTAGCTTACTTCCTATCATTTCCAAGTCTCACATCATGAATTGCATAAAGGGAGTAGGAAAATGACATTAAAATAATGCATTATTTGGCGTTGCGTCACGTATAAAAATTCCATTTAATGCCATGTGGATCATATGAGTTTATGTATCATATTCTCATATTTAATTCCATGGATAAAACTCATTTTTATCACCAAAAGTGGTCTACAACTCATGGAAACCAAAGAGAAGCATAAAACTCATTTGTATTTTTGGCTAGAATTTTGCTATTTCTGTTACATATTTTGGAAAATCATAACTAATTCTAGAAAAATTGAAATCATGCATTCTTGGTCATTCTGGAAAGCTACACATGTCTAATTTATGCTAAAAATATGTCTTGGCCATGAAACACCATATAGAGGATGTTTACATTTGAAAAGATCCAGAGGTCTAGTTGTCCACTGGTACTGTCACAAGTTTCTGCAACAAACTTCAAAAACATCCAATTAATTTCAAAAAACTCCAATCCATGCAAATGATACCAATATGGAAAGCTACTAATGTTAGCTAGAGGGATAAAATAACTCCAAACCAGTGTAGGTACGTCCAGACCACAAAAATATATCAAATAATACCTGAGGTCAGTCTAAATGTGTGGTACTAGATAGGAATTTTGAAAATTCATATCTCCCTCTCTAGATATCCAAATGAGGTGCTTCCAGTTGGCACAAGTCACTATGAGTGTATAGTTACTCTTTGTAAAATTTCATGATAATTGGACATCATTTGCCCTATGAGTGATAGAATTCAATTTTGGACCAGTGCTACAACACCAATGACCAAAACTAGAAAAATTACCAACTTCAACAATTTGCTAAATATTCCACAGACCTCCAAAAATTACCTACTTTACCTTTCCAAAAATATCTTAATAAGCTCTAGATTCATACCAAATTTTAGACCAAGTAGAGCTTATAAGGACAAAAAGTGACATAGCGTCATGAAATGATCATTTTATTTCCCTATCAAGAGGCACTCTGGTCCAAATGGCCTCCTCTTAAGTTTGGCACCTTTTGGGCAAGTTTAAAAGCATAATTATGACTTATAATAACTGCCCAAGTGGTTCCAAACACCATGCATCTTAATTTGGCCACTCCACATCCAATAATACATGTGTAACCATAACCACACAAGAGGCAATTTTCATGATTTGCATTGATTTAATGTCACACATGGGCTACATAATATTTATACATCATATTACCATTACTCAAGGTCATACATCACCAAAATAATATATACAAGACTACTTTGATATTTAAATACAAAGAAAACTACAACATCTCCCAAATGTAGCTAGTTAGAGTTCTTGGCTTGCCTTCCTTGTATCTTGAGAGCCACCTTGACATTTCAAGATAAAAGAAGGAAAGGGGAGTGAGATTCCAAGAATCCCAATAGTTCACACACCCATTTACATACATTCAAGGCATACATACATTAATGACACAATTATGAAACATAAGGTGTGCAAGGCTACCATTTCATGCCACATCTACACATCAAGATCATTCTTATACTCTAGGGACTTTTGGTTTTGCCTCGCTCCATTTCTAGGACTTTTGGAGTTGTCTCAATCTTTAGGGACTTTTGACTTAATCTCACCCATCCAAGGGATTTTTGGTCTAGTCTCACTTATGCCTTGAGACTTTTGGCATATCCTCACCCACTTTAAGGGACTTTTAGCATCATCTCACCCTTATGAGCCAATTTCACATTCAAAGGCATTCAAGAGCACACATTGGTACCAATGTAATTCCATGAGATCATGTGGCATATTACCAAATCGTAAGAACACATACAAGCACACAATGACATACATATGCACACAAGAAAGTATGAAGAATAAGGTGGAAAGCTGCCTTTTAATTTATGCAAGCTTATTTTGCTAATTCCTTCCCCTCCTTGATTTCACAAGAGCACTTAGGTGGTTGATTATTCTCTTGGCTTAGACATCACAAGGAACACAAAATCACATAATTGAAGCAAGCCAAGACATTAAACTAAAGCTTAAACACACACTTGGTTTCATACTTTGTATTATGGTTCCATAATTAGTCTAATGAAGCAACTCTTAGAATTTAATTTTTAGGTTCCATTCTTTTGTTATTTCTAGACTTCTTGGACTCATTTAAAGTCCTTGGAGCCATCACACATTCATTTGCACATTTGCAATCCAAGTTGCTTCATAAAGCACCATTATGGACACTATTGCTCCATCTCTCATTCCATGGCTCTTAAATTTTTTTCAATGGTTTCTCCCATCTTCTTACATTATATATAGTCCTAAACCAAGGATAGAATGAATTAAAACATCCTCCAACCTCATGCTCTTGCCTTGGCTGAGATTAGTGAGCATAATAGGGTTCAAGAGCTTCTTGATTTTCCTCGATAGAAGAGCCATTTGGGGAGGTTTCTAAGGGTCTTAGGAGCTCAAGGAAATATTTACACAAAATTAGATTTTACAAAACCCTAGAAAACTCCACACTTTTTTATCTTGTTTTCTATTAGTTTTCCTTAGAATTTCTTGCCATATTCCATCTCCCCATAGCCTAAAACCCTTATTTCTCTCTTTCTTTTGGACAGAAATTCCTTCCCCCATATGGTTCTGGTTTAGGCCAAAAATCCACCAAGAAAGAAGCAACAAGGAGAAGCAACAACAACAAGTAATTACCTTAGTTTTAAGCTTTCTTTCAATGCTCTTTTTCCTTGGTTTACTTCCTCTTATAAAATTCAAATTTCCCCCTTATGTTCTGTCCCAAAAATAGAACCAATTATCTTAGGAAAACAATAGAAAGAAAGCCAAGAAGGAGAGGAAGAGAATTGGAAGAAAGAAGAGTATGAAATTCTACAAATTTCCTTACCTTTTTCTTAATTTTTCTCCTCCTTTTCTTCCCCTTCTTGTGTGCCTAAGAAAGCTTATCATATTCTATATTTTAGGCAAAAAATTTCTTGCTTAAGAAGGTGGGAGAAGAAAGGAGAAGAGTGTGTGGGAGCTTCTAGAAGCATACTTTTCCAAAAATTTCAATTTCGTCATTTCATAATGGCAATTTTTTTTTGGCTTTGTTTTAGCTCCTTTTCGAGAACCTTCTTTTCCATTATAAATTTTAAGTTTCCAATTTAATAAAATGACTTTGGAATCACTCAAATTATAGCTAAAACCTTACCAAACAACTAGTCAAGGTTTAGGTTTACCGACATTAAAAAATGTATACCAGAAGAGCTTTATCAGTCCCGGGGCTTTCCATGGTTTTGGGGCCTCTGAAAACCCTAGTGAACTTAAAACTTTCATTTTAAGAACCCTCATATATGTTTTCCCAAAAGTTGCACTTATTTACGAAATTGCTATTACGTTTCATCGATTTTTGTCACAAATTATTTCTTCGTCGTAGCACTATTTTTCTTTCCATTTGAACCTAAAATTATCATTTTTAGGAGTCTAGAATTCTACCTATTTTTTTGGGACATTATATAGGTCATTTCAAAGGGTTTGCTTTTATACAGCTTATTTCGTTGTTTTACAAAAATTGCGTTCGTTACATTTTCCACCCCCTTAAAATAAATTTCATCCTCTAAATTTAAATACGTACCTTAGGGAAATAGTTATGGATATTTATGCCTCATCTCATCTTCCAACTCCTAGGTTGCCTCCTCAGATGTCAGACCCTTCCAGACCTCTTTCACTAAAGGGATGCTCTTATTTCTCAACTATTTCACCTTGGTATCCACAATCCTCTATGGTTTCACTACATAGGAAAGATTTTTTTGCAACTAAACATGCTCATATTTTATGACATGTTAGGGGTTTGGTAAGTACTTTTTCAACTGGGAGACATGAAAAACATTATAGATTTGGGCTAGGTTAGGAGGTAGGGTATTCGGTAGGCCACGGGTCTAATTTTCTTAAGGATTTCAAACAGACTGATATACCTAGGACTGAGCTTCTTTACCCTTATAGACTGACCTACCCCGGTCATTAGAGACACTCAAATGAATACGTGGTCTTTAATCTCAAACTCTAATAGCCTTCTTCTCCTATCGGCATAACTCTTCTATCTACTCTAGGCAATAAGGAGTTTCTTTCTAATAATATCTATTTGCTAGGTGGTCTGATCAACTATTTTAGGCCCTAATAAGCTCCTCTCACCTAGCTCAACCCAACATAATAGAGATTTATACTTTTTCCCATATAAAGCTTCATAAGGGGCCATCTAGATACTAGAATGGTAGCTGTTATTATAAGTGAACTTTGTTAGTGGTAGATACGCATCCCAATTACCCCTTGTCTCTAACACACACGCCCTCAACATATCCTCTAGGGTCAGGATGGTCTTCTCAGTTTGACCATTTATTTTGGGGGTGGTAAGCAGTGCTAAGCCATAACCTAGTCCCTAAGTCATGCTATAATGACCTCCAAAAGTTTGATTTGAACTTGGGGTCTCTATGGATACTATGCTACTAGGTACTTCGTGAAGTCGCACTATCTCACGTATATACAATTGGGCTAATCTATCTAATGAATAAGTAGCCCTAATCGCTAAAAAGTGTGCAGACTTCGTCAATCTATCTATAACTACCTAGATAGCATTGTGTCCAGAGGATGTCTTAGGTAACCTCATAATGAAATCCATAGCTATACTATCTCATTTTCACTTAGGGATATCTAGGGGTTGCAATAACCTAGTAGGTCTCTGATGATTTATCTTAACCCTCTGGCACACTAAACACATTGCCACATAATCTATGATGTCATTCTTCATTCTTGGCCACCAGAAAATTCTTTTCAGGTCTTGATACATCTTGGTGGCCCCTGGGTGGATAGTATATTTACTTTTATGTGCCTCCTCTAAAATTCTTTCTCTCAAATCATTATTACTAGGCACACAGATCCTATCTCGATATATTATCATGCCATCCCCAAATATTCTGAAATCTGAGGTCCTACCTTGGGAGATCTCACTTCTAATTTGTCTCAAGAATTCATCCTCTCTCTAGGCATTTAAGATCTGGACTCTCACCTCATTCTCAATCCAGATCTCACTCAAATATAATCTACCTAGTACTAGCTAGTAGGAGATATTCAAATTTCTAAATTTTTCTAGGAGCTCCTGCTCCCTAATCATCATATGAGCGACGTGGATGGATTTCCTACTTAAGGTATCGACCATCATGTTAGCCTTACCTGGATGATATTTCAACACATAGTCATAATCTTTCAGGAACTCTATCCATCTCCTCTGTCTCATATTGAGTTCCTTCTGATTGACAGGTATTTCAGACTCTTGTGGTCGCTATAGATTTCTATACTCACACCATACAAATAGTTTCTCTAAATTTTAAGAGCAAATACTACTGCGCCTAATTCTAGGTCATGTGTGGGATAATTCTTCTCATGAGGTCTCAACTTTCTAGAGGCATATGCCATTGCCCTACCTTATTGCATCAGCATGCATCCTAACCCTCTTCTCAAAGCATCTCTATATACCATAAAGGGTACACTAGGGTCAAGAATAACTAGCATAAGGGCAGTGGTAAATCGGAGTTTCAACTCCTAGAAACTCCTCTCACATCTATCATCCTACACGAAAGGTGTATCCTTCTAAGTCAACCTCCTAAGTGGCAAGGCCATCTGAGAAAAGTCTTAAACAAATCGTCTGTAGTATCCTGCCAAACCAAGGAAGCTCCTAACCTCGGTGATCATCCTAGGCCTATCCCACTATAACACAGCCTCAACTTTATGGGGATCTACCGCGACCCTATCTCATGAGATTACATGACCTAAGAATTTCACCTCAGTTAACTAAAACTCACATTTACTCAGTTTGGCATATAATTCTTATCTCTCTAAGTCTCTAGGATTAATCTTAGATGCCTCTCATACTCCTTAAAAGATCTGGAGTACACTAAAATATCATCAATAAAGACCACAACAAATTTATCTAGATATAGTTTTAAATACCCTATTCATATAATCCATAAACATAGCGGGCATATTCGTCAGCCCGAATGGCATCACAAGGAACTCATAATGCCCATACCTAGTTCTAAAGGCTATCTTTGGGACGTCTTTAGCTCTCACTCTCTGCTGGTGATATCCAGATCTAAGATCTATCTTAAAGAATATAGATGCCCTAGCTAATTGATTTAACAAATCATCTATTCTAGGGAGAAGATACTTATTTTTATGGTAACTTTATTTAATTCTCTATAATCTATACACAATCTCAAGCTACTGTATTTCTTTTTCATAAATAACACTGGAGCTCCTCAGGGTGATACACAAAAGCGAATAAACCCTTTCTCTAACAACTCCTCTATTTGCTTTTTTAGCTCGACACTGGTCTAGCCCCAGGCACTATATCTATAGGAAACTCTATCTCTTTCTCAGGGGTAGACCACTGAAATCAAAATCTTTAAAGAAAACTTCCGAGAATTCATTAATTATTGGGATATCTTTTATCCCTTCTTCTATCTTGGCCTAAATAGAGAAGAAGACTAGAAACCCTTAATACCCATGCTGTAAGTGTCTCTTAGCTAGGCAGTAGTCATAAAGGATAACTCAGTCCCTATCCTAGGAATGGTCCTACAAGAAGGAACAGATATGGTGTGATGCTCACAATCAAGAATAGCATTATTAATAGTCATCCATTTCATGCCAACAATCAAATCAATATCATGAAAAGGCATACAAATCAAATCAATGGTAGTGTAGCAATGGTTAAACTGTACAGTGACATTCAAGCAAGCATGGGAAGTAATCACATGGCTTCCATGGGTATGGTGACTAACAAATCAAATGGTAAAGTACTAATGGCCAGACCTAAATGTCTCACACAGTCATAGGATATAAATGAGTGACTAGCACCCGAATCAAATATAGCAATCACAGAAAAATCATTCACTATGAGCGTACCTTGAATAAGACTGGGAGATGCACTAGCCTCCTACTGGGAAAAGGCAAACACCCTGCCCTAGGTTTGTGGCCTAGGAGGAGGTGGTCTAAATGGGGGCACTGAATCTACCTGGGGGCAATTTCTGGCAATGTGCCCCAGCTTTCCACACTTGTAGCATGTCACTGTGGATTGCTGTGTAGATGATTGAGTCCTCTGAGGCTGTACCTTCTTTCCCTTCGGTGGCCTCCTACTCCACTGCATCTTGCTCTTTTTTTTTAGTAGTAGGTGTAGAGCTGGCACCCTCCTCTGATCTTGGTCTCTTCAACTCTAGGGTTCCCTTCTGACCAAATGCTTTGATAGTAAGCATAATCTCTCTCAAATTATTCTTGATTACCTTGCTGATCTCCACAATAGCATTAAAGTTCCAGATTTAGTGTGGAGTCACCCTATCTCTGATTTGGGGCTTTAACTTAAGTTCAAATTGTTCACACCTCTAAGGCTTGTTGTCATATCTCTGAAGGTAAGAAGAATACTAAGACAATTTTATAAATCTAGCCATGTACTGGTCTAGAGTCACATCATCAGTTTGCTTTAACCCTATAAACTGCACCTTTTTTTGTTTTCTTATAGAACCATACTAGAAAGTTCTCCTAAGAAATTTGTAAATTTCTAGTCTCCATTAGGGACTTCGTACTACATCACCACTTATCGGCCTCTTTTCGTAGCATAAAGGCAGCCAATTGAGCTTTCTGCTCTGAGGTGCAATCCATTACTGTAAAAATTTTCTCTATCTCCACCACCCAGGCCTTTGCTTTGTCTGCATCTAATTCCTCGTCAAACACTAGTAGGTTGTTCTTCCTAAATTGATTTAATTGTTTTTAAATCAAAGGTGGAGTCTGGACTAGCTCTTAGGGACGTGGGGGTGGAGCACCTAAGGTGGAAGGCTATAGGGTGCCAGAAGTGGAGGGCTAAGGCTGAGGCTAAGGGACCTCTCTCCTGGCTTCCTCTTGTCAAGCTAGGGACTCCTACACGCACGATCACCTCATGCTGCTGCTGTATAATGTATTGTTGCTGGGCCATCACATTCTCAAATCTATCAATCCAATCCATGACAACCCACAAGGGGTCCGCAGACTCAACTTTTGGTTCTTTAGGTGGTTTGCCCCTGCCTCTGCCTCTTCTTGTCTCAACCATTTTCACTGAAAAATATAGCCACAGCCTTTAATCCATATTACACTTTAAACACATATACATAGACATTCCACCTAAAAACAAGGCAATTTTACCACTCAAGAGCCAAATACAAAGCAAAAGTGCCTGAACCTTTGCTTTGATACCAATAAATGTAACACCATAATTTCTAACTTGCTTCCTATCATTTCCAAGTCTCACATCATGAATTGCACAAAGGGAGTAGGAAAATGACATTAAAATACTGCATTATTTAGCGTTGTGTCGCGTATGAAAAATTCATTTAGTGCCACGTGGACCATATGAGCTTATGTATCATTTTTTTCATATTTAATTACATGGATACAACTCATTTTTATCACCAAAAGTGCCCTACAACTTGTGGAAACCAAAGGGAAAGCATAAAACTCATTTGTATTTTCGGCCAGAATTTTGCCATTTCCATCACAAACTTTGAAAAATCATAACTAATTCTAGAAAAATCAAAATCATGCATTCTTGGTCATCATGGAAAGCTACACATGTATACTTTATTCTAGAAATATGTCCTAGCCATAAAATATAATATAGAAGACATTTGACATTCAAAAAGGTCCAGAGGTTTGCTTGTTCACTAATACTATCATAGGTTTCCAAATTAAAAAAATGTCTAATTAATTCCATAAAAATACAATCCATGAAAATGATACTAATCTTGAAAGCTACAGATGTTAACTAGAGGAGAAAAATAACTCCATACCAGTTTAGGCACGCCCAGACCACAAAAATCAATGAAATAGTAACTGAGGCCAGTCTGAATGCATGGTACTAGACAGGAACTTTAAAAATTCATATCTCCCTCTCTAGACATCCAAAAGAGGTTCTTCTAGTTGGCACAAGTCACTAGGAGTGATAGAATTCAATTTCGGACCAGTGCTACAGTACCAATGACCAAAACCAAAAAAATTCCTAACTTTAACAATTCGCTAAATATTCCATAGACCTCCAAAAATTACCTACTTTAGCTTTCCAAAAATCTCTCAATAAGCTCTAGATTCATACCAAATTTCAAACCAAGTAGAGCTCATAGGGACTAAAAGTGACATAGCCTCATGAAATGGTCATTTTTATTCCCTATTAAGAGTCACTTTAGTCTAAATGGCCTCCTCTTGAGTTTGGCACCTTTTGGGCAAGTTTAAAAGCATAATTATGACTTGTAGGAACTGCCCAACTAGACATAAACCCCATACATCTTAATTTGGCCACTCCACATCCAATAATACATGTGTAGCCATAACCACACAAGAGGCAATTTTCATGATTTGCATTGACTTAATGTCACACATGGGCTACATAATATTCATACATCATATTACCATTACTCAAGGTCATATATCACTAAAATAATATATACAAGACCACTTTGATATTTAAATACAAAGAAAACTACAACATCTCCCAAGTGTAGCTAGTTAGAGTTCTTGGCTTGCCTTCCTTGTAACTTAAGAGCCAACTTGACATTTCAAGAATCCCAATAGCTCACACACACCCATTCACATACATTCAAGGCATACATACATCAATGACACAATTATGAAACATAAGGTGTGCAAGGCTACCATTTCATGCCACATCTACACATCAAGATCATTCTCATGCTCTAAGGACTTTTGGTTTTGTCTCACCTAATTTTTAAGACTTTTAGAATTGTCTCACTCTTGGTTTAGGGACTTTTAACTTAGCGTCACCCATCCAAGGGACTTTTGGTCTAATCTCACCCATGCCTTGAGACTTTTGGCATATCCTCACCCACTTTAAGGGACTTTTGGCATCACCTTACCCTTATAAGCCAATCTCACATTCAAAGGCATTCAAGAGCACACATTGGTACCAATGTAATTCCATGAGATCATGTGGCATGTTACCAAATCATAAGAACACATACAAGCACACAATGACATACATATGCATATAAGAAAGTATGAAGAATAAGGTGGAAAGTTGCCTTTTAATTTTTACAAGCTTACTTTGCTAATTCCTTCCCCTCCTTGATTTCATAAGAGTTCTTAGGTGGTTGATTATTCTCTTGGCCTAGACATCACAAGAAACACACAATCACATAATTGAAGCAAGCCAAGACATTAAACTAAAGCTTAAACACACACTTGGTTTCATACTTTGCATTATGGTTCCATAATAAGTCTAATGAAGCAACTCTTGGAATTTAATTTCTAGGTTCCATTCTCTTGTTATTTCTAGACTTCTTGGACTCATTTAAAGTCCTTGGAGCCATCACACATTCATTTGCACAATTGGAATCCAAGTTGCTTCATAAAGCACCATTATGGACACCATTGCTCCATCTCTCATTCCATGGCTCTTAAATTTTTTTCAATGGTTTCTCCCATCTTCTTACATTATATAAAGTCCCAAACCAAGGCTAGAATAAATTAAAACATCCTCCAACCTCATGCTCTTGCCTTGGCTGAGATTAGTTAGCATAATAGGGTTCAAGAGCTTCTTGATTTTTCCTTGATATAAGAGCTATTTAGGAGGTTTCTAAGGGTCTTAGGAGCTCAAGGAAACATTCAAATAACCAAGGAAATATTTACATAAAATTAGATTTTACAAAATCCTAGAAAACTCCACACTTTTCTATCTTGTTTTCTATTGGTTTTCCTTAGAATTTCTTGCTATATTCCATCTCCCCATGGTCTAAAACCCTTGTTTCTCTCTTGCGTTTGGATAGAAATTCCTTCCCCCATATGGTTCTGGTTTAGGCTAAAAATCCACCAAGAAAGAAGCAACAAGGTGAAGCAACAATAACAAGTAATTACCTTGGTTTTAAGCTTCCTTTCAATGCTCTTTTTCCTTGGTTTGCTTTCTCTTATGAAATTTGAATTTCCCCCTTGTGTTCTATCCCAAAAACAAAACCAATCATCTTAGGAAAACCATAGAAAGAAAGCTAAGAAGGAGAGGAAGAGAATTGGAATGAGGAAGAGTATGAAATTCTACAAATTTCATTACCTTTTTTCTTGATTTTTCTCCTCCTTTTCTTCCCCTTCTTGTATGCCTAAGAGAGCAGATCATATTCTATATTTTGAGCAGAAAATTTCGTGCTGAAGAATGTGAGAGAAGAAAGGAGAAGTGTGTGGGAGCTTCTAGAAGCATACTTTTCCAAAAATTCTTATTTCGTCCTTCCGTAATGGTAATTTTTTCAGCTTCATTTTAGCTCCTTTTTTAGAATTGTCTTTTCCATTATAAAATTTAGATTTCCAATTTAATAAAATGCCTTTGGAATCACTCAAATTGGACCTAAAACCTTACCGAACGAACTAGTTAAAGTTCAAGTCAACCGACATTAAAAAACGTACACCAAAAGGGTTTTACCAGTCCCAGGACTTCCCATAGTTTTCGGGGCCTCGGAGAACTCTGAGAAACTCAAAAATTTCCTTTTAAAAAGTCCTCCTATATATTTTTCAAAAAGTTATACTTATTTATGAAAATGCCATTACGTTTCGTCGATTTCCATCATAAATTATTTCTCAATTCTAACTTCATTTTCCTTTCCGTTTGAGCCTAAAATTATCATTTTTAGGAGCCTAGGATTCTATCTAAATTTTTTGGGACATTATCTAGGTCATTTCAAAGGACTTACTTTTATACAGCTCATTTCGCCATTTTACAAAAATTGCGTTCGTTACATATAAAATCAGGAGATCTAAAAACTTATAATAGGATTATAATATTCTTAACCTTCATCGACTCAAGTAATAATAATGCTACTGCAACATTTACTATATGAAGGAAAACTACACAAGTAATTAATACCCCATCGTCTAACGTTCTCCTCTGAATAAAGTTATTTAAATTTGACTCAAGCAATTTAAAATAAATTAAATTATAATAAGATATGTTTAAATTTTAATATTAAGTAAATTTTCAAAAATTTTGAAGGATATGAATTTTTGAAATATGACACAATTTTATTTAAATTAGGAATTTATTAGAAAATTTAAGGAATTATTTAAAAATAATTCTAAATTATCTAATAATAAATACTTATAAAAATAATATCTTAAAATTCCTTAGGCTATTAAACTCTAAAATTATAAGAAAAATAATTAGAAAATAAAAATATTTAGCAAACATTTTGGGGTTAAAATGTAATTTTTAAAAATTTTAAGGATCAAAATATTGTTTTAACTAGGGGTCAAAATACAATTTTCTCCAAATAAAATTTAACAAACTTTAAACAATTGGATTAGTCCAAAATGATTGTTGCAATCATATAGTCAACTTCCATAGGTGGGTCATTTTGAACCATAGGGATCCAAATTTAATTCTTTCCTTTCCTTAATTCATTTTTATTATAAACAAGTTTGTTCATACTTAAATTATGGTGCACAGCTTGTAGAACCCTTTAATTCCCCATAGAACCCGAAATGACAACAAGGTGCCAAAATCTGCACCAACTTTGAAAATTCATAACTTGGGCTATACAACTCCAAATTGTGCAAATTAGGTGTCTTTGGAAAGCTTAAGATGTGAACTATATGCTATAAAGCTTTTAGGTAAAATTGAATTCGTTTTCCTATTCAGATGCAATGGAACAATAACATATGTCAAAAATGGAGGCAAGTAGCAAACCTGAACTTTGAAATTGCATATCTTGAGCTACATAACTCTAAATTAGATTATTTTAGTGGCACAGAAAGCTTGAGATGAGACCTAAGTTTTGTAAAAATTTTAAGAGAATCTATGCCCATTTGGCCTATGAAAGATATTACATATCAGTGACTACTATAGTACTCAGGCATGATCAGACTCTTAACTTCAAAAATTTATAACTTCATCTACACAGTCCTTTTCATGCAAACTCAGTGGCCTTAGAAATATTATAATGTCAGATATATGCTTGTAAACATTCATGAGTATTGGACTTCATTTGGCCCCTGAAAAACCCGAAACATCAAACCTATTCTGTGTGAATAGTACCAAGACCAGAATGTAATTTCTATCTAATTTCAAAAATTTGTAAAGTATTTTGTACAACTCCAAAAATTATGTTTCTTTTCTTGAGAAAAAGCTCTAGGAGGGGTCTAAATGCATGCCAAAATTTGGCTTCAAACTAGGTCATCTAGGCCACTTTTGACATGGGAGTTGTTTATGGCAAATTTGAAATAATTTTAGGTACCAATTTGGACCATTTGGTGTCCAATTTGGTTTGTTCCACTTTGAGCACATTTCTTTCATCCTAAATGGCTTTTCTAACCATTCCATATCATTCCAAAATAGGTGAATCAAAATTTAACCTTTAGACATGCAATTATACATACATCCCTATTGGCTTCTACATAGTCATTTATCATCATAAGGCTCATACATTGTTATAACTTGTTCTACATCTATATTCTCATACTTTCATACATAATTTCATCATAAAAATATAAAGTGCTATCATCATTTACATCTTAAGTCCATCAAGGTGCATATGAAGTGTCATATACATACATATACAACAATGTGATACAAAATAGGATTCTAATACATCATTTTCTAGTATCTAGGGCTTTTCATGA
>JAIUCV010003664.1:0-20460 GCA_026724425.1 Erythrophleum ivorense
AGTTCAAGCATTAAAACATGGAAAAAAAATGTAGAATCATTAAAACTTTTTCTTCTATAAACTCTTTATCAATAACTAGTCATATATGTATAACTCTACCTCTTTTATATACCCTGATGGTACACTAGACTAGAGTCAACACCAAGGTAGATCTCAACAATCTATAACTACTTTTAGGTCTCTAAACCTCTATTCTTATTTGTTATGCAATCAATTATTACATTTCAACCTCATATCTATACTTAATTCATATGACTAGGTGCTTTGATTTACCAAAAATTTGATAGCATAATGGCTAGAAATAGAATGAACTTGGGCACTTTAACCCTATCTTCCACTAAAATACCTTGTATGCATATAACTTGAGTATAGTGTACTAAATTCTAAAGGATTTAGGGCACAATTATCAACTAGCCTATTAACCTAGGCTAGTCAAACAACTAAGAATATTGAATGCTTATTAATACATCAAAATGACATTTACATTACTAGAAATAGTCATACACTTTCTATTCCATCTCTAAACTATCATCTCTAGGCTCATAATATATACATCATCATCATTAAATACATATCGGTCTCAAATCATAGTTTGGTAAGATATATAAAGAAATACAACATCAAATACATATGTCTTCATAGAGCTATAGACTTTCCTCGGTCTACTTACCTACTTTCACTTAGCAAGGGGATTAATGGATAAAAGAATGAGATTCTGGAGAGAATCTCAATAGCATAATCCCAACCTAACATGCATTTACTACATAAGCACATAGGTATGCATGTATGCAATTTTTCTAACATTCGAGCTTTTTAACATGTGAAAATATGCATGCATGCAGCTAAAATCTAGCCAAGCTTACTAGACTCTTTCCATAGTGGCTTTTATATTTAACATATTTAAGAACTACTGTGCTCAATTTCCTAGCTCTTTTCTCTTTGTCAACTTAAGTAAAGCTTCGCTTATTAAGCCAAAAACTCATAGAAATCTCATAAAACTCATTCAAACATCAAGCAAATATGACATACAAACAACCAAAGCATTCAAATAGTTAAAAGTATTAAGGAGAGGAGAAAAATGCTGCTTGTTATAAGTCTATCCCTGATGTCTTAGGTACTAGTCTTCTCTTCCTTTTGATCTTTCTCTTTCCTGGCTAGGCACTGACATTGAGGCTTCTTACTATTTTAATACCCTACAATATCACATTATATCCAAATTGGTGCCAAGGCTCCAACATACTGACTATATGCTTTGCTATGCATGATTTATGCATTTCCAATCCTTTGGAGGCACTTTAAGACTTTCTTCCTTAACTTATTGATCATATTTCTAAAGCTCAACTAGCTCACCATTTTATTTTAAATGGAGTTTGATGCTTTTCTTATTTACTTGCCTAGCTAACCTTTTCTGCTTGCCCTTTATCTACACTTTGATTTAGGGTTTCTCACGAGCAAGTTTTCCTAGGCAATTCAAGCACCTTAAATTCTTATTTTAAGCCTAAAACTAGCATTTTACTATTCATTTGGTCATGTCTTAACTTGATGACATATTTGTTCCTCTATAGCCATTTTCGAAAACCATATCTCCACCATCTAAATCTTATTCTAACTTCTTAGATAGCTTTTTAAACTTCATTTGAGCTAATTAGGGGCCTCAAACACAATACCACACACATAGATGCTCTTCACCTTAGGCTAGGGTTTTATAGATACCTAGAAAATTTAACTTTCACATATGGCTTCCATAATTCAAACAAATACTTCCCCTAACCTTTATAATTCTCTAGATGATGTCTAATTATCTTAGAACCCAAAAACAAGCTCAATTGACCTACTTTTGGAAGGGGTCACTGAAAGTATGCATCAAGGGACCTAAGGGAGTTTTTCTTGCTTCCTACAACAATTTCTCCTTATTTCCTCAACCTAGTGAATTCTACATGCTCTATATGATTAATTTCATGCAAGGAATGTAGAAAGGGAGATTTTCTCTCCCTAAGCATGATCATTAGGGAGGGGAACTCATGAAATCATGGCTTAGAATATATCATGCTATACCTTGTTTTAAAGCTCATTTAGTATTCTACATTTTCCACCAATTGATTTCCTAAAAAAAGAACTTTCTTCCCCTTTAATAGTAGCTAAAATACCTAGCTTTTGTCTATCGGAGTTAATGTCAGCCTAGCAGAATGCTTTTGTTGTTGATGTTTTTTCAGATCTCTACGCATTTCATCGCTCCACCAAAAATTCCCTTTGCCACTATCGTACTCCAACTTGATAGTTTCTACTACTTATCCTTTAAAACTATCAAATTAAAACTCTTAAGGAGAGGAATCACTTTCATAGCTAGAGCTACATGAAAAGCGCACAGAAATCAACCCATTTATCTTGGCTTTTTCCTTTCTCTTTCTCTCTCTACCATGGATGCCATTAACAAAGCTCAAAGCTACTATAAATAAGTTTGAGGCGATGGAAGAGTTGAATGGTGATGAAGGGCCATTAGAAAATATAAAAAAATAGCTTTATAATAATTAAAAATTCCCATTTTTCCATTTTGCATTCTAGCTCAATTTTTCTGCAAATTCAGACTCCATATTCTTATTCAAAAGGTCTTAAAACTCTCAGGCCATTCATCTTAAACTATAAAGGCTTAAAATTGCATAAAACTACTCAAAACAATGCTGTGATACTGGCTTTCTCATTTTTTATGTCATCAGTGTTTTTACTTGTTGTATACTTTTTGGATAGTCTTTACTGCTTATTTAACTATATATAATAGGAAATACCATTAACTTTCTCTAATCAACTTTTTATTAAAATCCCTATATTTCTTACTTTTCTGGTATACTTGTGTTCTTGCACCCCTGTTTCTCATTCCTTTCTTACTTTTCTCTATATTTTTTTCTTTTTAATTGGTTTTCTACTCCCTTTCTCATGTCCTTTTAACTTATTAGGGGATCTAAATCCAATAGAAAATATTGGATGTTATACTCACCATTATGGCTATTCTTGAAACTTAGTGAACTAGTTGCAGCAGCAACAATAATCGAAACCTCATTTTCTTTTGTTATATTTTGGTTAGTTTCACTCTTACTCATCGTCTTTTCTAACTCCGTTTAGTGTAAAACTTGATTTGTTTTCTTAATGTGTTGTCTAACTTTGAGGCTCTTCAAATGGCTCTCTAGTACTTGGCTAACCTCACTTGTTTGGCCTTTAGAGAGTGACCCAAGCTTCCTTTCTTTTGGCTCAACCACAAATGTGATTTTGTCCTCGATTGGAAGCTTCTTCTCTTATAAGTTGTGCTAGCTCAATGTATTATTCTAGGTCTATACTTCTATAATTACTTCTCAATAAGTGAACTTTTTCATTTTTCTTGTATCCAAATGGTTTAATGTAATATCTAGTTCTTCAAAAACACGAGAGAACGTGAGAAACATAACATTTGATTTCTCCGTAAATATATAAAACTCACCAGGTACAAAAAAAAGTTCCCCAAATAGAATGATTTGAGGTCTAAGAAAATTAAGGCAATGTTTGAGGCCTCAAATAATGATAATCTAAGACCAGAGGTGTCCTGAAACTAGAGCCAGGATAACCAAATGGAATTTAACGAAATAGTTATGAAACTGAATGATATTTTCGTAATTTTGGATAATTTTTAGAATACTCACAGAAGGGATTTTCAAATGGAAAATTTGACCTTTCGAGGTTCTTAGAGGCCCTAAAAATTATGGGAAGCCTCGGGGTAGTTAAAACCCCTTCGGTGTACATTTTCTTATAACGGTTGACCCAAACTTTGACTCTTTCATTGAGAAGGTTTTAGGTCCAAATTGAGTGATTTCAAAGGCATTTTATAAGATTAAGAACCTAAATTTTATGATGGAAAAGAAAATTCTCAAAAAGGAACTAAAATGGACTAGAAACAAAAATACCAAGAAATAGGATGTAAATAGAATTTTGTTATAACAATTTTATTATTTGCTCTCTTAAGTGGTGCATCCCCTCTCCTCCCTTCATATGACTGACCTTATTTCTACCTAAGAACAGAAGTGAGACCAAGGGGAGAGGAGCACAAGAGAAGGGAAGAAGAAGAGGAAAACCAAGGCAAGGAAGTTATGAATTTCATAGATTTTCTTAGTCTTCCCTTTAGTAAACTTAATCTCCTCCTTCTCCTCTTTCTTCCTATAGTTTTATTGATTGATGCTATTTTGAGCTCATACTATGGGTGAAGTTTGAATTTGGAGAGGAAAATCAAAGCAAAAGAAAGAGCATTCAAGAAAAGCTTGAATTAAGGTAGAAACCACTTCCTTCCATGCTTGCTTCTTCTTGTTCTTATGCATGTGTGATTCAGCCACTATATGGACAACTAAGAGGAAGCTATTTTCAACCAAACCAAGGATGAATCTTAGGAATTAGAGTATGGGAAATAAGAAAATGCAAAGAAAACAAAGAAAGAACCATGATTTTTTAAGATGCATAACCTAGGGTTTTAGTTGCACCTTGGTTTGTAGGAAGGTTTCTAGCCATAAATTAAGATGTCTAAGAGTTTGCATAAGTCCCTAAGGCATCAAGGATGTCTCCCACATGCATCTCCCATCAAAGAAAACAAAACAACGTCCTTGGTGTCAAGAAGATGCATTGCCTCAGCCTAGCCTAGGAGGAGCACCAAGGGAGTGTTTTAATTTCTTCCAAGCTTAGTATTGCATCATATATTGATGGGAGAGTATAAGAGAAAGTCTTAGAAAAATTTAGAAAACTTAAAAAGTGTGATGGAGGTATAGGTTCCATATTGTAGTATAATAAAGTAACACAGAGTTAGGCTCCTTGAAATAAATGTGTGATAGCTCCAAGGAATCTAAATGGAGTCAAGAGTCATAGATTAAGGGAGAGAATGAAGCCAAGATCATGAATTCTCAAGGTTTCTTTATTAGGTGCTTTATGGAACCATAATTTGACCATATGAGTGCCAAAGTTTTTCTAGAATGTGTATGGCATTTGAGATTGTTTCAAGAGTATAATTAGATCTCATTTGATGTGTTTAGGCCAAAAAAATCAATCTCCACCTCCTTGTGGGTGTTTGGCCAAGGGAGAGGAAGAAATTTAAAGAGTTAAAGTGTGTTGAATACAAGGTAGCTTTCTCTCCTTTCTCTCATACATGGTTAGGTGTTTTCTTGTCTGTGAATGTGTGTGTGTATATTTAAGCTATGAAAAATATTTCTGGTATATATGTATATGCCATGGTACCATGATGCTTTATTATATTCTTGAAAGATTCTTTATGAACATGTTTTGGCTTACATGAGCATGGTGATATCAAAAGTCCATTAGCTAGGATGAGGATGAGCCAAAAGTCCCTATGAATAGGTGAGACAAAGCCAAATGTCCTCAGAAAAGTGAGGCTTAGTCAAAAGTCCCTTAGGAAATAGGTGAGGCAAGTCCAAAAGTTTCAAAGAGAATAGGTAAGGCTAAACCATTGTCTTGGTAAGCCTATGTATGTTGTATGTGACTTCTTCAATAAACAAAATGTTCTATATATGTTTATGAAATTCAAGATGGCCATGCATACATTTTCAAACTTGAAATTTGCATCCATTATGTGTGTTTGAAAGGGAGAAGGGCTATTGGAATTCCTAGAATCCCTTTCTTCCCTCCTCATTGTTTAACATATCTAGGGGGACCAAGTAAACTAAGAAATGGGAGCCGCCAAACTTGAGAGCAAGGAGATTGACAAAGGAGTGGTTATTTGTTTATTTTTGTAACCATAACATTGTCAAATGATGTACTCCTATGATGTATATGATGTATGAATCATTGAACACTTGTAAAAGTATGGATATATGATGTATGTATGAGAATTGGATCTATATGAATAATAGTATAGGTTTTTGACATGGAAATGTAAGATGATGCATGTATGTTCCTTGTGTATATCATCGAGTGGGAGAGTGAATTTGTGAGATCTGGAACTTTGAGACATGTTAGTAGGTTATTTTGATACTTTCCCATGTGCTCAAGTGGTCCTAGAAAAGTTAGAAGCTAAATTGAACCATTTTAGATCCTTAAGGTTGCATAAAAGTGCCATTTTGTAATCCTATGCCACAAACTAACCAAATGGAAGAATTTCCTCATAAAATTTGGCATGCCTATATATCTTATCTAGATATTTTTTAAAAGCTAAAGATCAGATTATTTGGAGCTCTAGAGAATTAATTATGAATTTTTAAAATTGCCGAAAGCTACTAAACTAATATGGTTATTGTTTATATAGTTAGTTTCATCTTCTGTGTCATTCAAAGGGCCAATGTTGTCCAATGCTCATGAAATATTACAAGCATAAACTAGATATAATAAGCTTTCTATGGCTACCAAGATCACCTCATTTGGGGGTATGAGCAAAGAGATATGAAGTTTTGAAGTTTGAAGTCAGTACCAGTAAAGTAGTAGTACCTTTGGTACTGTTCTATTGCTTTTCAGTGGTTTAAAACGTTTTTGTTTTAGTATGGAATTATTTTTACCTAACTTTAACATCTGTAGCTTTTTAGAATGGTATAATGTACTTGAGTTTAATTTTTCTAACATTAGCTATAAATTTCCAAAGTTGGCATGGAAATCTGGCAGTAGAACCCGAGACTGATTTGATGATTTTATGTATGTATGCTTCAAACTCGGGATTCTTGGAGCATTTTGTGATGGTTTTGAGTTGTATGAGTGTATTTTAATTGTTCAATGATATGGATGAGTTCATAGGGCCCATGTGATGCAAAATGAAAATTTTAACTCTGACGTAACAAGGAATAATACAATATTTTAATTGATTTTCTTAAGAAAGTGTATGATTCCATGAGAATAAACCTAAGAATAAGAAGGGAAAACTAGGGTAATATGGTGTTACATTTAAACCTTCATTACTCATTTTTAAAATTTATGGACTCATTTTTCCCTTAATTTTGTTGTTTTCTTCACAGTTGTAGTAGCTAAAAACCTCCCTCCCATTTGTTGTTTTCAATCTTCTAACTCTAGAGGGTTGGTTGAGGGTTGCAATTAGGAATTGCTTAGAGGAATACACAATTAGGTGAGGGGATAATGCTCTTGTCATAACATATTCTATATAGATATTTCTATATGATTTACTTCTAATGGCAAGAAAATATAACTACAGCAAAATCTTTAGCAGTAGTTTTATATGCTTTAATACTTCAAATGAGCATATAGAGGACCAAATTAGATTTTCTTGCCATTTCAATCCATGAACTCCATAGGCAAATTTTTTTTAACTTACATGGTCATCATTCAAGACCCATTTGCATAAGAGAGCTATATAACCAATTTTGGCCACCTTAGATATAATATGGACCAAACTTCAAAAATTCATAACTTTGGCTACATAACTTTGATTTACACAAATTAAGTGTCTATAGAAAGTTTGTAACATGAACTTCATGCTATAAAAATTTTAAGTGAAAATGAATCTATTTAGCTTTTAAAAGTACATGAAAATCGAGACTAGATTAAAGTGAATATTGTCTACACAAAACATCTTTTTGGGGCCAACTTTGGAAATTCATAAAATTTTTATAGAGCTCAGAAAAATATCATCTTTAATCTGTTAGAAAGCTCTATAAATACTCTAATTGACCACTAAATTTCAACCCCCAAAAATAAGTCATTTGGTCTGTCAAGGATAAGGTTGCATTTTATGGCTTGTTTTACCAAATTTTGGTTCATAAATGGCTCATTTGGGCTCTAAAATGCATCCTTTTCATTTGACCTCATTTTACTCCATTCATACTTCATTTCTATAAGGGCCAAAACCTATAAAACCTAGATAACCCTGAGAACTTAGAAGCAAACCGCTCAATCTAAAACCCATAAAACCTCTAGAATTCTCAAACTCTAGCCCATATGCACCATGTTCAGCCTCACTCACCACCTAACAAGTAATAACCTAGTTCAAAAAGTATGGTCCTTTTGCATTTGATGGGAGCTAAACAAAGAGAAACCTGAGGTTTGGTGTAACAACATAAATTTCTAGCTTATTTCATACTATTTTCATGCCTTAAACTATGCTACTTACACAAGAGGCAAGAAAATGACATTAAAAAAATGAATTTTTTAACGGTTTATCGCGTATAAAATTTTCATTCGGTATCCTGCAGACCATGTGAGCTCATGTATTACATTCTCATATTTAATTACATAGATATAACTCATTTCCATCCCAAAATTAGCCTAGAGTTCATGTATGGCAAGGGGATACATAAAATTCATGAATGCAATTTCAGCCAGAATTTTGCCTTTTCTATCACAAATTTTGGAAAATCATAACTAATTCTAGAAAAATATAAATCATGCATTCTTTTCTATTCTAGAAAGAAAGTATGTCTACTATATGCTAAAAGTATGATTAGGCCATAAAACATCACAGAGAATATGTTTGACATTCGAAAAGGTCCAGAGATCTGGCTAACTATTAGTACTATCATAGGTTTCTACTACAACTTCAAAAATGTCCAATTAATTCCAAAAAAATCCAATCTATGTAAATGATACCAATCTGGAAAGCTATGGATGTTAGCTAGAGGAAAAAAATAATGTTAGACCAGCTCAAGTACGTACAAGCATCGAAAGTACCTAAGGTCAGTCTGAACACCTGATACTGGGCAAAAATTTGAAAAATTCATATCTTCCTCTCTAGACATCCAAATGGAGTGCTTGTGGTACAAGTCACTGGGAATGTCTAGTTTCTCCGTATAAAATTTCATGGCAATTAGACATCATATGCCTCCTGAGTGATAGAATTCACTTTCGGACCAGTGTGAATAGTAACCTGACCAAATTTAGAAATTTTTTTAACTTTGAAAATTCATCAAATATTTCATAGGCCTCTGAAAATTTTACACTTTAGCTTCCCAAAAAGCTCTCAACAAGCTTTAAATGCATACCAAATCTCAGATCAAGAAGAGCTCATTTGGACAAAAAGTGGTATAAGGATCTAAATTAGTCAATTTTGCTCCATATGAGATATCAAAATGTCCAAATGGTCTCCTTTGATGTTTAGCACCTCTTGGGCAAGTTTAAAAGCATGAATATAACTTGTATAAACTGCTCCAGTGGTCCCAAATCTTATGCATCTCAATTTGGCCATTCCACTTTCATTATTACACTAATCCATCAAAGCATTTAAGAGCCAAATTTGACATTACATAACCAAAGTACACATTTCCATATATATAGTCTTAAATCTCATTTGTACATAATACATTGGCATAATTATACATGTTCATAACATCAAGGGACATATACAACCATAGATTACAACATTTGCCACGTGTATAGGCTTAACGAAGCAAATGTCATACTTTCATCTCTCAAGTAGTTGGCTCCCATTTCCTTGTTCTCTTGATTCACCTAGTATGTTAAAACATTGGAGAGAAGGGACTGAGATTCAAAGAATCTCAATAGCTCATCTCCCATTCAATCACATATAAAGTATGCAAAACAAGTCTTACAAATGCATGCATAAGCATCATGGAGTGTGCAAACATTCAAGATGCATTCTTAGCATTTGAACAAGTCATACATAACATACATAGGCTTGCCAAATAAGTGGATTAGCCTCACCCATTCACGTGTGAATTTTGGATTTTCTTCACCTATTTCTTTTAGAGGTTTTTTGACTCAACCTTACTCTTGGAGTTAACCTCACTTTTGAGAGACTCTTTACTTTGTCTTTGAAACATCTGATTTTCTGAAAATGAGAGAATATGTAAGAAATGTAACATACGGTTTCTCCGTCAATGTACAAAATATACTGGATACAAAAGCAAGTCCCATGAAATGATATAGTTCAGGTTCCAAAAAATTTGGAAAGTATTCTAGACTCCTAAAAATGAGAATTCTAAGCTCAGACGGAAAGAAAAATGGAGCTAGAGTGAAGAAACAAATTGTGATGAAATGTAAAGGCATTTCATCATTTTGAGTAAATTTTGACATTCACATAAGAGAGCTTTTTAAATAAAAGTTTGAGTTCTTTGGGGTTCTCAGAAGCCTTGAAAACTATAGAATGGCATAGGACAGTTAAAACCTCTCTGGTGGACATTTTCTAACGTCGGTTGACCCAAACTTTGACTGATTCATTTGAAAAAGTTTTAGCTCCAATTTGATTGATTCTAAAGGCATTTTACTAAATTAGGAACCTAAATTTCATAATAGAAAAGATGGTTCTAAAAAAGGAGCCAAAACGAGTTAGAAACAAAAATGCCAAAAATGAAAGGAAAAATTAGAATTTTTAAGAAAGTGAAAGCTTCTTAAACACTCTTTTAGTTTCTTATTTCTTCTACTCTTCATTTGCATGACCCATTCTACCCAAAAACTAGAGAAAACACCAAATATCTTAGGCACACCATGGAGGAGAATAAGCAAGGAAAAGGTAAGGAATTTCAGGGATTTTAAAGCTCCTTCTTCTTCCAACCTTGTTCCTCTCCTCTTGAACTTTCTTCCTATAGTTTTATTGAAGTTTTTGGATCTGTTTTGAGGGAAGAATAGAGGAAAAATTAGTATTTGAAGAGAGGAGGACAAGGAAAGTGAGAATCAAGCAAGAAAACAAGGAAAAATAAGATAAATCTTCCATCCCATGGTAGCTACTTCCTCCCCCTTCTTCTTCCTATTTCGCCCCATGTATGTAAATGTAAGAGAGCTTGAATTTTGGGTGGAACCAAGGGTGAATCTTAGGAATTTAAGAGAGGAGAATAAGAATATGCAAAGAAATCTAAGTAAAAATCATGAATTTGCAAGTTAGAAAAGTTAGGGTTTTTATTGCACCTTGAACTCTATCATGAACCCTAGCCATATTTATGATGTTTAAGAGTTCATACAGGCTCTTAAGACACTAAGAGAGCTTCTTACATGATTCTTCCATCAAAGGAAGCAAGAAAACTCCATTGATGCTTTATGGAAGCATAGCTTCGGCCAAGGAGAGTTCATGCACCTAGGGAGTGTTTTAATTTCTTTCAAGCTTAGTTTTGCATCATGTATAATGGGAGAATATGAGAGGAAGCCTTACAAAAATTTTAGAAATCGTAGATAGTGAGATGGCTTCATATGTTCCATAATACGGCTTAAAGAAGCAACACCAAACTAGGCTCCTAAAATTGATTGTGTGATGACTCCAAGAGATTTAAATGGAGTCAAGAATCATAAATAAATGGATAGAAGGGAGCTAAGATAATGTTTTCTTAAGGTTGCTTCACTAAGTGCATTATGGAACTATAAAAGAGCTTTATAAGTAAGCTAACTTTTCTAGTGATTGTATGGCCTTAGACTTTGCTTCAAAAGTATAATTAGCTTCCATATGATGTGTCTAGGACAAGAGGAATGATCTTTACCTTCTTGGGTGTGTGAGGTCAAAGGAGAGGATTCAAGGCTTAAGAAAAAAGTGTGCAGATACAAGTAAGGTAGCTCTCTCTATCTTCTCTTATGCATAATTGCTTACTTTACTTGGCTTTGAATGTGTGTATATGTATTTCAAGCCATGAAAAAAGTTTTAGCATGAGCTCTTACTCTATGGTACCATGATGATGCATTATATTTTTCAAATAATGTTTATAATATTTGCCTTGATTTGCTTGAGTGTGGTGAGGCTAAGAATCCTTAGCCATGGTGAGAATGAGCCAAGAACTCTTAAGATTGGTTAAGACAAAGTAAAGAGTCTCCTAAAATTGAAGTTGACTCCCAAGAGCATGGTTAAGTCCAAGAACCTTTTAAGAATGGATGAGGCAAATCTACTTGCTTGGTAAGCCTATGTATGCTATGAATGACTTTTTTAAATGCTAAAAATGCTTCTTGACCGATTGCATATGCCCATATGCCATGCATGCATTTGTTAGACTTGTTTTACATGCTTTATATATGATTGAATAAGAGATGAACTATTAAGATTCTTTGAATCTCATCGCCTCCTCTCCAATGTTTTAATAAGCTAGGTGGACTAAGAGAGCAAGCTAATGGAAGCCGACTACCTTGAATATGAGAGCTTGACATCAACATGCACAGTTTTTGTTCTTTAAAGCCATATTGATGTCAAATGATGTAACCTATTGTGTATATAGTATATAACCTCTTTAACATATATAATTATGATAATATGTCATGTATAAATAGAAAAATATGATATGTCAAATGTGATTTGGGTATGTTATGGCATTACGACTTCTTGAATGGTTTTATGGAAATGTGCATAAATGGAAGTGGAGTAGCCAAAATGAGATGCGTGAAATTTGGGACAATTTGGACAGCTTACACAAGTCTTAATTATGCTTTTAGACTTGTCCAAGAGGTACCAAACCCTGAGGAAAGCCATTTGGATATTTTAGTATTCTATATGGAGCCAAAATTGACCATAATGGAACCCTATATCACTTTTTGTCCAAATGAGATCTTCTTGATATGAGATTTGGCATGAAATTAGGGCTTATTGAGAGATTTTTGGAGGTCTACAGAATATTTGCTGAATTTTTAAAGTTGGCAAATTTTTTGGTTTTGGTCATATTACTGTTTACTTAGGTCCAAAAATGAAATCTGTCACACAGGGCCCAAATGATATCCAATTGCCACAAAATTTTATACAGAAAAACTAGACATTTCCAGTGACTTATGCCAACTAGAAGCACCTCATTTGGATGTCTAGATAGGGTGATATAAATTTTCAAAGAATCTATCTAGTATTAGGAACTCCAGCCGACCTTAGTTACTGTTTGATTGAGTTTTGAGATCTAGGTGTGCCTAAACCAGTTTAGAGTTATTTTTCCCCTATATCTAACATCTACAACTTTTCAGATTGGTATCATTTACATGTATTGGATTTTTTTGAAATTAATTGGACATTTTTGAAATTTGTTACAGAATTTTGTGACAGCACCAATGAACAGTCTAACCTCTAGAATCTTTTTGAATGTCAAACACCTTCTGTGATGGATGTTATGTGCTAGACATATTTAAAGCATGAAGTAGACATGTCTAGCTTTCCAAAATAGCTAAGAATGCATGATTTTGATTTTTCTAGAATTAGTTATGATTTTTCAAAATTTGTGACAAAAATGTGAAAAATCTGGCCGAAAATATATGTATGTATTTCATACTTCCCTTTGACTTTCATGAGATTTAGGCCACTTTTGATGATGCAAATGAGTTGTATTCATGTAATTAAATATAAGAATGTGATGTATCAACTTACATGGTCTACATGACACCGAATGAAAATTTTATACGTAACGCAATGCTCAATTATTCATTATTTTATACTATTTTATTTGCTCTTCCATGAGTTACTTGACGTGAAGCATGAGAATAGCATGAGATAAGCTAGGAAATTATAGTGTTACATTTATTGTATCAGAGCAAAGTTTCAGGCTCTCTCGGGATTGGATTTGGCTTGAGGATGTAACAATAGGGCTATGTAAAGGCTTGAATGGATAGGTAAAGTCTTATATGCGACATGTTAGGTGTATGAGGATAGGCTGTGGCTTTGTTCATGATGAGCAAGTTATAGAATGGTCTTAGAGTAGAGAGTGGATATCGGGAAGGAGTGGCCTCTAGAATAGCTTGAATAAAGCTAAGTTTAAGCAAAGTTAAGGGATCCGACGGCTAGAACTTGATGAGATGTGATAGCTCGTCAGGATCAGTGGCAAGTCCTAGATATAAATAATGAAAAAATGATCTTGTTGATATGAAAAGGCTTGCTAGAGAGAGTATGTGAGGCCTAATTCTTCTGGTAGTCATACTCAGGCCATTCCTAGCTTGCGTAATGCAGAGATGAGTAGTAATGCGACAGGTATGAGATGAGACTGCGGCTACACAAGACTAGTTTAAAGGGGAAGTGCAAAAAAGAATTACCCCCTAGTTACAACACCTAAAGGTTTAGATGAATTCCAGAGCCCAAAAAGCTAATTCTCTCAGGCCAGAAGTTTAATTTATGAGCTACACCCTAGAGCCTGATAGCCCTAAAATGATAGATAGTTATACCTGAATAAAGCAAGAGGTTAAATCCTCTAACTTGATTATGGGCTAGATATAACGACAATGAGGCTTGGGCTGATAGCTAAAGATGAAATTCCAATCCTTAAAAAAGTAAGCCAATCAGAGATTATTAGCTGCAGCCAATTCATTGCTTAGCCACAGCCAATTATTTTAGGAAGCAACGAGGCAATCCAGAGAGTTTCTCACCGCAGCCAATTAAGAAGTTAGCCGCGGCCAATAGTTAGATAGGAAAACTAGGATGAACCTGAGGCTAATTAGCCACAATGTGTAACACCATATATTTCTAGCTTGTTTCCTATCATTTCTAAGTCTCACATGATGAATTGCACAAAAGGGAATAGAAAAATGACATTAAAATAATGTCTTATTTCACGTTGCGTCGCGTATGAAAATTACATTCGGTGTCACGTGAACCATATGAGCTCATACATCACATTCTTATGTTTAATTCCATACATACAACTCATTTGCATCACCAAAGTTGTCCCACAACTCGTGGAATTCAAAGGGGAGCATCAAACTCATACTATTATTTTTGGCCAAAATTTCAGTTTTTTTGTCAAAACTTTGGAAATTTATAACTAAATCCAAAAAAATTGAAACCCAACAAAATTTACCATTATAGAAAGCTGTGGATGTCTACCCTATGGTAAAAATAATTTCAGCTCATGATTCATTAAGGGGAGAACATTTGACATCCAAAAAGTCGCTGCTATCTTGGCTACTGGTTCAGATTACTGATATGAAGTTTCAAAATTCATAACTAATTCTAGAAAAATTGAAATTATGCATTCTTAGCCATTATGGAAAGCTACACATGTTTTATTTATACAAAATGTTTCCAGGCCATGAAACGTAACACAGCAAGCTTTTGACATGCGAAAAAGGGCAAAGGTTCAGACAGCTACTGGTATTGATGCAAGTGTCTGCTATGAAATTCGAAAATATCCAATTAATTCTAAAAAAATATAATCTATGAAAATAATATCAATTTAAAAATCTATGAATGTTAAATTTATGGTAAAAATAGATGCATACCAAGAAAGCACGTTTAGGTACTGAAATTCAATGGAATAGTGACTCAGGTGGTGCTGCGCTACTGTTGCTGTTCTAGAAATTCAAAATTCATATCTCTTAGCTCAGACCTCCAAATGAGGTGCTTCTAGCTGCTAAAAGTCATTGTGAATTCCTAGTTTCTGAATATAAAATTTCATAACCATTGGACTATGTTTGCCCCTCAAATGACACAATTTCACAACTGATCAAATGAACAGTACTGGTACAAATATGAAATTCTGATACCAACTTTGAAAAATCATAGAAAATTCCACAGACCTCCAAATGACCTGATTTTTCACTTCAAAAAAAGCTCTTGGTAAGACCTACTTGCATAAAAAATTTTGAGTTAAGAAGAGGTCATTTGGTTAGACTTTACCATAGCTCAAGATTATGGCACTTTTGGTTCCAATAAGAGGCAAATTTAGTTCAAATGAGTCATCCATTGTTTCACACACATTTGAGCAACTTAGAAAGTATAAATATAACATAAATAAGTCCCTCATAAGGTCTGAATCCTCATGTAACTCAAATTCACCATACCACTTCCATAAACATACATGCACAAGTGGACTCCCAAGTGGTCAAAATGCACATTTCTATTCATTTAACTCTATTCTTGATTCATACACTAACTTTAAATGGTTTTATACTTGTTCAAAGTGTCATGGCTTAAAAATAACATATACATATATTCTTTGACATTTTAGTACATCAAAACTAGCAAAATTTGCCAAGAGATAGAGATTTAAGCTCCTTGGCTTCCATCCTTTGGATCTTGGACTCCACCTAGATCATATGAGATGAGAGAAAGGAGGGGGTGAAATTCATTGAATCTCAATAGCTCATACACCTATCCAAGAACATTTTCAAAGCATACAACATGTCAAAGGTACAAGTATGTAATCAATCAATTTATGAAGCATTCATCTTTCACATTGTTGTGTCACAAACTCATGTCAAGCACAAGAATGAGCTCTAGGGACTTTTGGTTTGGCCTCACCTCATTTCTAGGACTTTTGGACTGCCTCACTCTTGGTTCTTGGGACTTTTGACATAGCCTCACCCATCCAAGGGACTTTTGGCCTTGTCTCACCCATGCCATGAGACTTTTGGCATCTCCTCACCCACATTAAGAGACTTTTGGCACTACCTCACCCTTATGAGCCACTTCCACAATTCAAAGACATTCAAGAAAACAAATTGATACCAAAATAGCATCATAGCATCAAGTGGCATATCTCAAACATATACATAGGCACACAAGCTCACACTGACATATATGCGACAAGAAAATGCAACAAGAAAAGATGGAAAGCTACCTTGGTGCAAATTCAAGCTTTACTTTGCTTGTTCCTTCTCTTTTTCGGTTCCACAAACACAAGGAGGTGGGGTTGGATTTATTTGGCCTATTCACAATAAACAACACTTAATTATACTCTTGGAACAAGTTATAACATCCAACTCATTCTTAAAACTACACTTTGTTCTATTTGTCACAATATGGTTCCATTAATGACCTAATAAAGCAACTACCACAAGTAAAATTCTTGGTTCCATTCTCTTGCTATATTTATACCTCTTAACCTCATTTAAGGTCCTTGAAGCCGTCACACACTTACTTTCACAAACCTAGGTCTATGTTACTTCATAAGGTTACATTATGGAAGCCATTGCCTCATCTCCCAACCTAAGCTTCTAAATTTTTTCCAAGGGTTTCTCTTATCTTCTTTTATCATATAAAGTCCCAAATCAAGTTTGGAACCATTTAAAATATTCCCTAGCTATCTCTGAGGGTCTTGATCGATTTATGCTTCCATTAAAGACCCATGGAGTTTGAAACTTTTCCTTAAGGGATGGGGCACTTGGGAGGCTCCTTAGGAGTCTTAGAAACTCAAACAAACACTCATATATGATGGGGAAGTCTTGAATTAGCCCAAATTTTAAACTATGTTCAAGCACCCTACACTTTTCCAACTTGAGTTTTACTAGTTTTCCATGCATTTCTTTAGTATAATCCATCTTCCCATGGCTTAGTTTGATGGATTCTTTTGGATTATAAAATAGAAACTCTTCTCTTTTCATGGTTCTATTTGAGGCATCCCACTATGGAAGAGGAGAAGGAGAAAAAGAAGCAACAAAGGAAGAGAAACTACTTTGAAATCAAACTTCCTTCAAGAGCCCTTCTTCTTCCCTCTTCCTCCTCCTTAAATTTTGAATTTCTCTCCTCTGATTTGGACCCAAATTAGCACCAAAAATTGCATTAAAACCATGGAAAGATGAAGCAAGAAGGGGAGGATGAAGTTTCAAGAGGAAAGAACATGAAAATCTTAGACTTTTTCAACTTTCCTTGGCTTTTCTTCCTCCATAATTCCCTCTCTTTGTGCGCCTAAGACAGCAACTCCTTTTCTGAGATTTGGGCAAAAGAAAGTCAGTTTAGAGAGGGGGAGGCTGAACATGGATTTAAAAGGAGCATTTAGAAGCTTCTTTGTGCAATTTGTTTCTATTTTTTGCCATTCCATAATGGCATTTTCGGTTTGGCTTTGTTTTAGCTCCTTTTTTAGAGCTATTTTTTCCATCATAAAATTTAGATTCTTAATTTAATAAAATATTTTTGGAATCACTCAAATTGGAGCTAAACCTTCATGAACGAACTGGTCAAAGTTTGGGTCAACTGATATCGGAAAGAGTACACCAGAGGGGCTTTACCGGGGGTCCTAGGGCTTCCCATAGTTTTTGGGGCCTCTGAGAACCCTGGGCAACTCAAAATTTCTATTTAAAAGGCCCTCTTAGGTGTTTTTTTTCTAAAATTGTACTTATTTACGAAAATACCATTAGCCTTTCGATAAATTTTTTGAATCACTCCGGCCCTAGAGTTTGGGCAACTCAAGGCTCAAATCCTCATTTTTTGTTATTTATAATTTTATCTAAATTTTATTTGGCTTGAATCACTCATCTCAAGGGACTTTCTTTTCAAATCGGCTTGTTTCGAAGCTTTTACAATGTACTGGGCGTTACACAGTGAATGATATATTAGCTGCGACGAATAGCAGTATGATAGGCCTTGTTGGTCATATTCAGGCCAACTTGAGAAATGAGTTATTAAGGGATCAGATAACTCACAGAAAGTGGAAACCCCTAGTACCAGTAGAGAAAAGAGTAGTGAATAGTCTGAAAGATTAGTAAGTAATAGATAATTAATGGGCATAGCAGTTGAGATTGAGAAAAGAGCTTAGCATAGAGAAAGTTAGACACAGGGATGATAAGATTGTTGAGACCTGCTTATAAGCATTGACTCCAACCTAGAATGTTAACCCTGTGAATACTATAACGAGCTAGTATGATGAGTTAAGACCATATAGACACGATCAAGAAAACCTTGTTGACAGGGTCTTGATTTTTGCATTGCAAAATATGAGATCCTGTTAATGAAATCCTAAGTCCTGTTGACAAGATGTTAATGTAGCCTTGATATTTACGTAAGGTAAGGCTACCAGTAGTGAGGCACATAGTGAGTGGCCTAAGAAGGTGAACTTTATAGGTAACATCTAGAGATGAGATGAGTTACCCAGGCTGAGCATAAGCTAAAACCTAGGGGAGATGACCAGTAGCATCGTTCCAGGTGAGATATGTAAATGAAAGGCTCGGCAAAAGTTCTCCTTGGATCGAGAAAGGAAAAATGAGATATCCTGATGTCAGGGAAACCACCCAGTAGTGGTAAGTAAATTCCCTTAGATAGACCCCCCTAAGTTGTAAAGTGTAGTGATAAAGGAAGCAAGGAAGAGCTGAGAAATGAGCTATAGCAGAGATGTCCTCGCTTTAGTAATGACTAATGCACAGACTAAACCCAGAAAGATAAATAAATAGGGATATGATAGTTAGTCAGACGAGCTCACTAAGATAAGAATAATGTAAGGGTTAAGGCACATGTGTGATTAGAGAACCAAGTAGAGTATAAGTTTTTAGTAAGATAAAATTCGAACAGTAAGAGTGCGTGTCTTGGATTAGGTCAATAAAACCCTGAAATCAGTATACTGTGCTACTGGAAATGAAGCTAAAGAGGTTAAATAGAGAGAAAGCCTAGCTCTGATCTAATATAGAAGCAAGTTCAGACAGATAGGTAGTGCCTTAGTACCCTCAAGGAAGCTCGAGAAAGTTAGAGATCGCCTCAGAAGGTGAGTCTTGCATTATGTAGAGAAAGAGTGTAAGCTAAGAGCGCCATAGAATGAAATTTCTGAGGTTACAAGTAATATAAATTCTCTTACCGAGGGATGGTCAAGTTAAAAGCAAAGCAAAAGTATAAGAAAAAGTAGACCCCCTTAATGTTATAGAGAGTGAATAAGTAGAAGAACCGAGGAAAAGTGTAGGTGCTCTTGAGTGTAGAGAAAATCGAACTGGCAACAGAGATAGCCAATAATAGAACATCATTTTTCTGAAGTAAAAGGATAAGAAAAAGGATGAGGACATAATAGATCAAGAATAAATATTCAATTAATGTGCCTGAGTACTTAAGAAAGCACACTTGTCCTTGGCATAGATGCCCTTCTAGTATGATAGTGCCTAAAGTAAAAATAGTCAGGCAATGTATAGTGATCTCGGGACGAAGTAAAGAAAAGAATCATATTTTTCCCCCAGTATCCTATAAGAATAGGACAAATAAAGAAAAGTACGAGAGGAATACTTTAGATTATTGGGAAACTTGTAATATACTAGCGATAGTGACTCTGAGCTTAGCATGAAGTACCAGTGTATTAATATTTAATGTTATGGTTTGCTTGCAACAGAGGCTACATAATATTAGGTCTGGCCAACTTGGTAGTAATGTGGCTTAAGTACATAGCAAATGACAACATCAATTACCAAAGTGTCTCGATAATCAAAAGGTATCCTAGTTAGCTAGATAATGAGATAAGTTAGAAGGGTGAGGTAAAGAGATTCCAGAAATACTAAAATAGTAAGAAAAGTATGAAGAGAGGAATCTTTAATAAAGAATGCCCATATTTAGTATACATAGCTTGAGTCCCTTATAATATATGTAAATGAAATGAGAAGGGACTAGTGTATAGCCTCTCTCCTGCCAAAGATGTTAACCACACTTAGTGTATGAGATGTTCTAGTGCCAAAGCATTTAAAAGCAGATCATGGGTATAGTTAGAAACTGCAGGATATGAGAAGGGCTAAAGCGAGTATATGTAAAGTAAGTAAGTCAATAGGGTAAGAAAAGAAAGCCCAAGCAAAAAAGGCTGAAGTGGGAATCTGAGGATCCTATGAGGAGTGATGAGTGAAAATTAAAATACTCCCTAGTATCAATATGATAGGATCCAAGAGAATCAGATAACATAGAACCCACTTTGCACGAAGAGCATAATGTAC
>JAIUCV010003665.1:0-20451 GCA_026724425.1 Erythrophleum ivorense
CTCCATTAACATGTGAGGCACTTGGTAGATGAGATTCGACATTGACCCTTATGTTTTTCCAACAAGTTTGTCTGTTACATTTGGCGAGTGATCACTACAACAACAACATAAAACGTGAATTACCAGATATAACTGAAGACATCCGTAATCTTTCACTAATTTTTGGACAAATTATCCCTAAAGTTTGGTGGCTTCAAACAAATTATATTAGTCTTATTAGTCAATACATTCATTAATTTTATCAAACAAATAATAAAAAATATACAAACATTAAATTCTCCAAATACTTATGTTTGGGCTCATGACTGACTCTCTATTTTATATGATTTTATTGGACTAATATTGGGCCAAATTAATTTTTTAGATCATGAAGTTTTCACGATTAACGATAATTAAGGTCCAATCGCTTATATACTTAGGGTTTTAAGCATGTTCGGTATTCTATATATATACGTTGTATAAATTTTGTAGAAACGCGCCGCTCAACACCAGAAATGAAATGAAGTTTGTACCTAATAAACGAGAGAATCTACATTTCAAGTATTGGATCTGAGAAACACAACAGAAATTGCTCTTAATTTTGCCCCAAGAGCGGAAAGTATATCAAAATCTATAATTTATAGATTTGTGTTCGATATATACATAATTTATATAGATTATTTCCGCCTTAATAGTTCTTTAAATCCGTCAAACGGTATAAGTTTCTCCCGGAAAAGAAGAATACGAACCTACAAAAGGTAACGTAAAATCAAACGGTTTGAGTTCGTATATGTTTATGCATGTACACATTGCAACCTCTCAAATAATGGTTGGATTCTACGAATGACGAATTTCGATCATATGCATCCCGCTTATTGTTTCCATTATCCGACTAAATTCTATATATTTATTTTTTACAATATCTTTTGCTGACTGAATTTTTTCTAATAACAAAATTTTGCCTATTTATCAATTTGTAATATCTGTTTTGTGGTTGGGGGGGGGGGGGGGGGGGGGGGGGGGGGGGTCAAAACCAGTTTGTAATATCTCTGATTCTGTAATTTTTTTATAAAAATTATTGTCCGGAAATGAATGTTTATGGTCGTGATTTAGAGCCTAATTCAATATTTGTGGTTGTGGCAGAGTATTGGTGTTAAGTCCTTACGGAAGAAGTGGAAATGGATGCTAATGATGAGAAAAGTCTCCCATTGTTTTGCAAACCTGTTACGCTGTACCAGCTTATTAAAAGTCACTCACAAGCCAAGGTATCCAACATTCTCTCTTCTTCTTTTTTTGTCTTTTCTTCCTCGATCAAATATATATGTTTATAATACTAATATTTATTAACAAAACGTTGTTTACAAGAAATATATACTATATATATATATATATATATTTTTTTTTTATCTCAGAACCACTTTACTGAACTGTGGTAACAATTGTTTTTCATTTTCCTGTATAATTTACTTAATTCCCTTCTATAACTCGCAAAATGGTTTACTTAAAGAAGTGTGCTTGGTGTATCCTCAGATCTTCTTTTTGTTTGTTTGTTTAATTTGTTCTTTATTTATACAGCGATTTATCCTTCAAAGGTGTTTGAGCTACAAAATCCAGGCGAAGAAAAATAATAAGTATGACTCTCTTCTTCAATATTAGTATATCCATTTTTTATGTTTCCAGAAGTGCTTATATTTCGTACCATTTTCACACAAAAATCACATTATATTTTGCTTGTTTTCTATAATTACCACTAAAATCATAAAATTTTGAGAACCCTTTCTAAACTTCAATTTTTTTTGGAACGACATCTTGTTTTGCGGTTTGTCAGTTTATTTATTTTTTGTCTATTTTCTCACGTCACACTTATGTTTTGCTTAGGGAAAATTCAGGTGGGATACTAATTTTCAACTATATGGATCGTGATAACAAATGTCTAAAATCTCAAGGTTAGTCTTTAATTAGTTATTTCCTTTCAGAATCGGTTGAGCCGGGCCTGGTTTCTTCTAACAGTTTATTATATACACACATTTCTTTATCAAATCCAGTTACGACGAAATTTTCTTGCCCATTTTGTTTAGTCACATGTGGAAGCCACGAGGTAGGCACTTGTTCAAATCAATATTTTTTCTAATATCTCCCATTTTTAAGCAATATATTTTCATTTTTATCTTGCAAAAATACGATGACTTATGCCTGTGCAGGGAGTGAAATGTCATTTGACGTCATCACACTATCACTTTGACTATAGCTTTTGGGTATGTTTGTCGTTCTAGTTAAGGATCCACATAACTTTTTATGTTTTGTCATGATCAAACTATGAGTATTAAGATAACTACTCTTACCTATTTTAGTTGTGGGAGAAAAATCAGCTGCAGATTGCTGTCTCCGTGAAACTTGATGCATTCAGCAGAAATGGGGTTAGTAAGAAACTTGATACGTACGCAACATTTCAGGTGGTTCCAGAAATCTTTCATGTGTGTCATAATTTTGAACTCCACCATGACCTTTTTTGTTTCAGGAACTAATAGATGATTTAGAGACGCACCAATGGCTTCCATTTACTTTTCTGTAAATTTTCCAACACCTTACTTACTCTACTCTTTAAGCTATGATTCATCATCATCATCTTCTTAGAGCCAAACCATACTTTATATGCAGCGGAAAAGGTCGTAAGCAAAGCCAACGAGATGACAGTGATACCATGAAGCGCATGAGAGTACACTTTTCGGAGTTGAATTTAGGCGACGTACCTCGTCATGACACAGAAAATGGATTGATTCATGTGGACGATGGTGATGTCATGATAACATCCCCAACAATAGCTCACTCTCCTGAAAAGACCAGCTGCGAGATTCTACCAACTACTCAACCAGAAAGAGCTAAGTCTCCTGAAAAGACCAGCTCCGAGATTCTACAAATTACTCAACCAGAAAGAGCCGAGTCTTCTAAACCTAGGGTTGCTTTTACAAGAACTTATGAGAGAAGAAGATTGAAATCTTCTTCTAAGAGCCAAATTACTCAACCAGAAATGGCTAAATCTCCTGAACAGACCAGCTGCAAGACTCTACAAATTACTCAAGCGGAAATAGCTACGTCTTCTAAACCAAAGGCGCCTCTTGATTCTAAGGGAAAAAATAAATCTGCAGAGCGGACCGAGTGTAAAAGGTTATGTTCTTTTGATATTTGTGTTCCTAATCTTTAATTCTCTTACTTTATACATGTTTATGTAATACTGATTTTACTAACCAAGATTATTAATTGTTTCCAGCGTCAGCAAGAGTCCAGAAATGGCTAAATCTCCTGAACAGACCAGCTGCAAGACTCTACAAATTACTCAACCGGAAACAGCCAAGTCTTCTGAACCTAAGGCGCCTCTTGATTCTAAGGGTAAAAAGAAATCTCCAAAGCGGACCCAGTCTAAAAGGTTATGTTCTTTTGATATTTGTTTTCCTAATCTTTAATTTTCTTACTTTATAGATGTATATGTAATACTGATTTTACTAACCAAGATTATTAATTGTTTCTAGAGTCAAGAGTCTTCAGGAACGTCAGTGCTATCACTCACATACATGTCAGGTGGTTTAGTTTCCTTCATGTCTTGATATATATATATATAGCAATGCTGTCTCTGTTTTATCTTTACTAATCAACCAAAGCTGTGTATGTGTGAAGCCAATGTCTACTGACAAAGTACTGTCTAAATCGGATAGCGAAGATGAAGCTTATGATGATTCTGATGATATCAACGAACGCGCGGTATTTCAATGTGTTTTTTATATATATATACATTGAATTGTTACTGAAGATCATAACTTACACTAAGGCCATTGTTCTTCTTCTTTCTCAATTTCACAGAGAATGGCTCGGTTGAAGGATGTGAGCGAGGAGGACAAGCATTTCATGTGCCTTTGGAACTCATTTATAAACAAGCAAAGGTAGCTATTTCATTTTCTATTCTACTTGCATCATCGATCCCAATTTTGTCTGAGGCTCGAACATGCCTTGGACCAGATCTCTAGCTCGTGCTACTCTGCATGAATTTAGGATATTGTTTTGGTCTTGTGGAACTCGAACAAAGTTTCAAGAAAGATTTGAGATAAGAGTGATCCACCACTATGTTAAAAAGAGTTTGTTCTTGTTGTTGATTACTTTTGGACAGGGTGTTGGCGGATGGACATATTCCTTGGGCATGTGAAAATTTCACAAAACTTCATCAGAAAGAGCTCATCAGTTCTCAAACTCTCGGGTAATAATCTTACATCTAGTGTCCTTATATGATTACCAAAATGTGTTGGAGCATCACTAAAATTTTTGTTTCACTTTCGTTAATGCTGTTAGTTGGAAGTGGAGACTATTTATGGTTACACTGTCTAAGCATGGTCTGGTCTGCGGCAAGACCATCCACAAATGCAATACCTTCCTCCGGAAAGCACAAGCAGCAGCAGCAGCATCACCAGCAGACGCCAGCAGCAGAAGCACAAGCACCAGCACCAGCACAAGCAGCAGCAGCAGAAGCATCATCATCCGCATCCACCTCTCAAGCTACTGTTATGGCAACGAGCAACAACCTAAGGAAGTTGATAGAGAAATACAGTAACCATGGTGATCGTTGAGGTCTTCTTATCTCAATGTAGTAGACATCATTTATTTTTTACATTCCCGTACTCTCGGGTCACGACTGAGACCGCCCTCTGACTTCATAATCTTTTGACTTCTTATCGTCAACTTTTTCGATTTAATCTTTTAATAATCTCAAGCTAGAAAGACTCATTTTGGATATTTGAAAAAGAGATTTTGATTAATTCATGTTTATCCTCATCAAAGGCAAATGAGGCACGAAGTAGTATTTAATTACAATACCCAGACAACAAAACCAAGTCTTTTTTCTTCCACCCAGAAATTTACAAACCCTTGCTTTCTTCTATATCTAATTTGACCACTTTTTTTATTTATAGACTTTTTTTTTTCTTTGCGGAGAAACAGTGATAAAAGGCATAATTTCACTCGCTCGCCAGTAGACTCACCTGCATCATTCGTCATCATCATCATCAGTAGACAGAAATGTCGACGCTTATGCCTCCCATGGAAAGATTCTTCCCAGAAAGCTTGTGATCCTCACGCAAGCCTAGCCACAGGCACGAGATCCTCGCCAACGCAGCCTGTCCCACAACTTTCACCCGGTACACCATGCTCAGGTCTGCAGATGCCGCCCATAATTCATTTCCAGCAACATTCATTGACCTCTGTGAGTCATCATCATCATAGCCCTCTAGATCCGAGCGGGTCACTACAACCATAGACCCATCATCAAACACAACCACATTCCCAGAATAAACCTGCTTCACTTTTCTTGGGATCAAAGCTGAAGTTGCATCAGCTAAGGAACTCTTAGTACTCAGCACCATGGTATGGTAGTACTCAAGAACGGCCTGCAGACACAAAAAGGAATCAAGAGGATGAAGAAGAACAGAACAAAGGATGTGCCCCTGTCAATTACCTTCCATTGGGTCGCTGCTAAAAGAACCCTGGGCCTGATTGACTTCACGTAGGCATATGCTGCTTCGGGTGTCATATGCTTGTGTTGCACCTGTGTTGCAAAGATATAATCAGAGAGAGAGATAAACGGTGGTGCCTTTGATCAACTTGTTTTGGAACGAATTGAGATACAAACCAAGTAGCATATGACAATAGTTGTGCTGCGGCCCCGACCCGCCTTGCAGTGGACATAAGTCGTCTTCCCAAGCGAAGCATTTCCTTCAAGGGAAAAAAAAAAAAACAGAATTTGAGATCAAATGAACACGGCTTTCAATAACCATAAGATTCTTACCAATTTCAATAACCATGAGAAGGTACACTTACTATGAATAAAATCTACAGCTTGGCATATTGCTTCCATGGAAGGAGCAAAGCAATAATCTCTCGTGGCAATCACCAGGTGGTCAATGCAGTAAGACTTCCATCAAATAAAACCAAAATCGAAATGAGGTTAGTAAATAGGAGGAAACCAAAAGACAGGGAACTAATATACTTTGACACAATGGCCAAATTAAAACGATGGAGGAAAAGAACAGACTTTGTAGAGAGATGATGGCACCAAAGTTTCATATGGCTCATTCAGAGTGATCACTCCACAAACACCGAGCTCCTTCAGCCGTGGAACATCAGATGGGAATGGAACGGCTCCCAGTAATACAAACTGGAGAAACAAAATCAAAACGATTAGCATAAGACACAGAACCACAGCCAGATAACATACTTGGAGGAGCATCTAACAAACAATTGAGCTCAAAGGACGATAGAAATTTACCTCCGCCACCCTATCCCACCACCGGAACTCAGCCTCGAACTTATTCCTAACGACGTTGTAAATCAGAGTTGGATAGAACAACGCGCGAGCACCAACACCAACAAGTGCCCTCTTAGTCGTCAGCACGATCACGTTTCCTCTGCTCACCAAGATCGCCTTATCTCCATCGGCAAAGCTATCCTCTACCGATCTCTCCCCCTTCTCTTCCCTTTCCGTCAGTTCTTCGATATACATATCCTCAGTCAAGGATCTAGCGATCAACCACACAAAAAATCTCGTCTCCCAATCGATACCTTAATCACCAGCCTTATATATACAGACACAATTACGATCTGCTGAACAGAGTAATGATCAAATACAGCGAAAACCCTAATGGTATTACAGGATTCGCAGACAAAGCCAAGAAGAAAGTCTACACGAAATCGAAATCCTTAGAAAGTCAAGCGGAAGCGACCGGAGAAAATTTGAATTCAAAATCTTCAGGGAAATCACCACCATATTTCGCCTGAACAAGCGATCCGATCAGGCGCCGGCAACGACGAGACGGAGAGAACTCTGAAAGCCGATCACCGAGTAATTGATTAGATAATCAATCGCCTACGATCAAAAGAGAAATTGAGAAGAAATCGCGAGCAAAACCCTAAGAACAAGTTTCTGCTTTTTTCAAATTTGGGGATCGAGAATTTGCCTAATCTCTACTCAACCTTTAGGTTTCTCTTAAAGAAAGGAGAACCAAAAAAAAAGAGAACGATCTCAGTGTTTTCAGAGGGCTTTTCTAACGTGACAGCATTTTCACCTGTCATAATAGCTTAGGTGAAAGTCAATTGCTTGCTGACACGTGCTATTACGATTTATGGACGAAGAGTCATGCATCGCACAAGGCCGGATAACATTAGGGTTATCCCTTTCTTTAATTCTCAAACAAATCTTTTTGGATAAAACAAAGACTATCGATAAATTTTTTAATTTTAATTGTCAGTACCCAAAATTAATTTAAAGATTCCTTTTGTGAAATGAAAGAAGTGTTCACAGATTTGGACATCTCAATTGTACTTCGAAAGAAATAACCAATGTTTTAATAATGTTGTATGCTTATTCAAGTCCGGTTAGAAAAATGAAGTCTTAGAAATGCTAGTGGCATATTCAAAGATATATATTTATCCCCAAAATTTCAAATTATATATATTGATAAAATGTTATTAAGAGATATATTTATCAGTGCATTTCTTTCAGACACATAAAATAAAACTACTCAATTTTTTTTCCATTAAAAAAACTACCCCTCAGTTATAGAGTTTCTTAACCTTATTTCAAAAAAAAAACAAAAAAAAAACCTTATTTCAAAATACTGTAGGGATATCTTTGGAGTAAAAAGAAAAAACAAATTTACTATAATTAGTGATATGTAGTATTACAGTTGAGTTAGAAAAAATAGTATAATTCGATATAAATTACAGTAAAAATTATGTGGTAGAAATGGTATATTTTGTGGTAGATTTGCTGTAGAAATATAAGTTACTATTCTTTTCAAAACGACTGAATGGTAACTTTTATGTGGTATATATTACAGTATGTATTATTAAAAATAATTTGACATTTATCATAAATTTAATTATAAAAATAAATTAAATAATTCAGAACATTGACATAACATTAGCATAGTAAACATATATCTATATATGTTTGCTTTTTACAAGTATATATTTATATATATATATATAATATAATATTAATAATTAATCTAGGCAATATATTTGTATCAATTTATAACTATTTATATAATTATAACTATATAAATTAAGTTATAACTAAATATATACCAATGTATAACTTTATATATATTTATTATAATGAGAAAATAACTATGGCTAACATTACATATTTTTAGCAATGATATTAGTCAAAAACATTAATATAATATATAATTTAATGTATGAATTATTGAAAATATAAAATTAGAATAAAATTAACAAAAAACAAAAGAAAAAGTAAAAAAATGAAAAAATAATAATTGAAAAAACGTGAGAAGAAAAAAAATAAAAGAAAAACTGCTAAATCAAACTCTACTACATTCTAATACATCTCATTTTCTATGTAGTAAGAATTTGATTTGAGTTAACTATTTTACAAATGTATTTTACAAAGGACATACATCAAAATTCTAATTCAACTAAACCACTTTCTAATTTAAATTCTAATGCAAAAAGCTTAAAACAAATCATAATTGGTAATATTTTTGAGTTAAACCCGATTATGAGATAGTAACTGTATGATTATCTATAGTCGACTGATTTAAAGTCAACAAAAACTCGAAAAGTAGCTGAGCAATTATTCACGGCCCACGAGAGTCTTGATGGCAATATGATGTGTAGATGATTCGAGTCTGATTGGTGTGTATTACCAAAATATATATACAAAAATCAAACAAAAATAGTTTTATAATATAAGAATCAAGATACGTAGTCCGTTTTAGATGTCAAACATCATGGTGTTAACTCCCAGAACATATATGATTTTTTCAGTATTTGTTCTCTTTTTTCCTTTAAAAAAATCATGTGAATTATTGAGTATTCTACATTCATGCATCACTCAAAAATATTAGAGGTCGCTTGATAAAGAGTGTGATTTAAGGCTGTTATTGAAGATTTAAAAAAAAAAAAATTGTTAATGTAACTTTAAATATAAGCATAAGTCTAATTTAGGGTCGGTTCAAAGATTTTATAAGTCTAAGGGCAAAATCAAAACTATATTTTTAAGTGTGCCTTTTTTTCTAAACTAATTTTTTTTTTTTTGGCCTTTTTTCTATACTAAATTTTTTGTTTCCCTAGGATCCTAGTGCACCGCATCTATTGCCCCCCCCCGCCCCCCTCTAAGCCACCCCTTGTCTAATTTGTAAGAAAAACTGTTGAAACTGTGGCTTTAAATTTTATAATAATCTTTGTTTAGCATAAATATAAATGAATTTGTGTTTAGCAAAAATATGTAAAATAGATCTTAACATATTATAAAAACATGATAAAATTTAATTAATAAATAAAAGTTTGTAATAAAATTTATATAGTTCTTAAAAAAGATTTTAGTCACTCATGGGGAAGAAATAGAAAAAAATGTTTTTAAAACTCTTAAATTTCTTAAATCCCTCAAAGTTGCAATACCAAACAACCCTTAAGGGTTTGAATGATTTAGGGGTTGCTTGCTAATTTGCTATACACTTTAAATGTTACTTTTATTTTAAAATTTTCGTTGATAAATAATGGCTTTGACTTTAAAAATATATAAAAGTCAATTTTTAATAGCTTTGAAAAAAAAATACGGAAAGAGCAAAACCAGTTACTTTGGCTTTGAGATTCTTAAAGAGAGTTTTTAGGACTGAAAAGACAGTAAAAATGTTTGGACTTCAAAAACTTAAACATGGAATTAGAGTTTTCACAGCCTTAAGTCCTAACACCAAGCAACCCCTTCATTTAAAAATCCAAATGTAAATTCTGGACAATGAAAAAAAAGTAGGATCGTAAGACATATTCTTTTCCAAGGTTCAAATTTTAAACTTTTACACAAAGGTATATAGATTAATAACCATCCTGACTAATAAAAAAAAGGTTAAAATAGGTCTGTACATTTTAGATTGGATGACTTTACTGTTTGGGTAAGCATTATTATTCAATCTTTTTATCCGTAATGAAGAGGCACATGGGGACATGTTATTTAGCGTTGGCCTAATCTAATGATAGGAATAGTCGTCGAAAATAGAGGCCCAAGTCTGTATGAGGAAGAGTCCACGTTTATATATTCAATTTCCAAAGATTTACAATTAGTGGACCAATACTTGAAAGTTGATCAATGGAACTTAATCACCTATCAATCTGACAACTGTTGATTGGAAATCTTTTTTTCTTTTCTTTTCTCGGCAGTTAGTATGAAATTTTAAAAACACTGAAAATCAGTCATATGTAAAGAAACAAATCTGCACAAATAGCTGTTCCCTTCTATGAATGATTTTTGTCTATTTTTCAGGAATGTGAGAGTCGAGTCGAGACCGGATCTAAACGATAAAAATAAACAAATGTTTTTTTCCTTCATTAACGTTTACACTCTCTATTTCTGTACTAGTAATCCTAAAAACAGAAAAACAAAACAATCCTATGTACTGCAACGTGGTTAGGTAGGAGCTTTAAGTTATCTGAAAACATAACTTCTCTTTAAATATCGATTTTCTCCACACGCGAATCCGATAACAGCAAAAATCATGGATGGACTCGATCACCTTGCCGATGAAAGGAACAAAGCAGAGTTCGACGTCAACGAGATGAAGATCGTCTGGGCTGGTTCCCGCCACGCTTTCCAAGTTTCAAATCGGATTTCACGCCTCGTGGCCAATGATCCGGTGAATCTCTCATCGTACCTCCTTCTTTCTCTCTGTGTTTCAGTGAAACTCGGGTGTGAATTAATTTTTGCTTCTTCTTTTTTTCTTCTTGCCATTGTTAGATCTTCGAGAAAAGCAAAAGAGCAGTAATGAGTAGGAAAGAGTTGTTCAAGAACACGTTGAAGAAAAGCGCTCACGCTTGGAAGATGATCAACGAGCTTCGTCTCTCTGATGAAGAATCAATCAGATTGAGATCTTTCATGGATCAACCGGGCTTTGTGGATCTTCATTGGGTAAAAAAAAAAAAATCCAATTTTCCTTTGGATGGTTAGAGTTTTGAGTCAATGTTGAATGGTTGTGTGGTCGACAGGGAATGTTTGTTCCTGCAATCAAAGGACAGGGCACAGAGGAACAACAGCAAAAGTGGTTGCCTCTTGCGAATAAGATGCAGATAATTGGTTGTTATGCTCAAACTGAGCTTGGTCATGGCTCTAACGTTCAAGGCCTTGAGACAACCGCCACTTTTGATCCACAGACTGATCAGTTTATCATTCACAGTCCAACTCAAACATCATCCAAAGTAAGAAGAAGAAAAAATACTATTCTCTTTTTTTTTTTAATATATATATCTCTGAGTCTTTCATTTGTGTCTTAATTTTTTTTTTTATGTAATATATATATATAGTGGTGGCCTGGTGGTTTAGGAAAAGTTTCTACTCATGCTGTGGTTTATGCTCGTCTCATAACCAATGGCAAAGACCATGGTGTGCATGGTAAGCACTGATCTTGAGGGTTTCTTGTTCACTTCACTTTTTTTTTTTTTTTTTTGTTAAAGTTCATCAGTAATGTTTGCCAAATCTTCAGGATTCATAGTGCAGCTTCGCAGTTTGGATGATCATTCTCCTCTTCCGGGTATAACGGTTGGTGATATCGGGATGAAGTTTGGAAACGGAGCATATAACTCAATGGACAATGGTTTTCTTATGTTTGATCACTTTCGTATTCCTAGAGATCAAATGCTCATGAGGTCCTCACTCTTAATTTGGCCTTTATGTGAATAAGCATTTCACAATAAATGTCATATCTCTTGAAAAATGATATTGATGGCTCTGTATTTTCTATTTTTCTCCTCCTAGGCTGTCAAAAGTTACTAGAGAAGGAAAATATGTTGCATCAGATGTCCCAAGGCAACTGGTGTATGGTACGATGGTGTTTGTGAGACAGTCTATTGTGTCAAATGCTTCCAATGCGTTGTCTCGTGCGGTCTGCATAGCTACAAGATACAGTGCGGTTCGAAGACAGTTTGGCTCACAGAATGGTGGCACTGAGACACAGGTATAACTATGGGACAAAGCTGTTTGCTAGAACCCAAACTATGGGACAAATTTGCTTACCATGTTGGAGGATGGTCATGGTTATAGTCTAATAAAAGAATCCACATCTTGATGTTTTTTTATTTTGGCAGGTGATTGATTATAAAACTCAGCAAAACAGGTTGTTTCCTCTGCTGGCATCAGCATATGCATTTCGGTTTGTAGGAGAGTGGCTGAAATGGTTGTACACTGATGTAACACAAAGACTAGAGGCTAGTGATTTTGCTACTTTGCCTGAAGCTCATGCTTGCACTGCAGGATTGAAGTCTATGACTACCTCAGCTACCGCAGTATGCTTTCAAAGCTGTTGCCTTTTTTTTGAACTTATTAAAAACAAGTTGAAAAAATTAACCAATTTTTTTTTTTTTTTTTTTTGGGTTGTAGGATGGTATTGAAGAATGTCGTAAGTTATGTGGTGGACATGGCTACTTGTGGTGCAGTGGCCTTCCTGAGTTGTTTGCTGTATATGTTCCTGCTTGCACATACGAAGGAGACAATGTTGTGTTGCAGTTACAGGTATGCGTATGTTGTTTTCATATCTTCTTGAATTATACTTCTTGGCACCAACTCATAATAGATAAAATTTCAACATTAGCTCTGAGTTTTTTTTTCCAAGCTTTTGGTTAAAGTTTTATTTATTCATATTAGCATATGAAACTGTATTAAAATTCGTTATGTTTTTTTTTTTATTTTTTAATTGGGTTTTCAGGTTGCTAAATTTCTGATGAAGACGGTTTCACAGTTGGGTTCTAGAAAAGCTCCTGCTGGGACAACTGAATATATGGGCAGAGCACAACACCTTTTGAAATGTCGTTCTAACGTTCGAAAAGGTGATTTTCCTAAAAACTTATAATCCTTTTCTTGAATTTTTTTTTTCTTTCTCTGAAGTGTTCTTGGTTGAATATGCAGCTGAGGATTGGTTAAATCCCGGTATGGTACTGGAAGCTTTTGAAGCAAGAGCTTTGAGAATGGCTGTTTCTTGTGCTAACAATCTAAGGAAATTTGAGAATCAAGAACAAGGATTCTCAGAACTCTTGGCTGATCTTGTTGAAGCTGCCATTGCCCATTGCCAGTTGATTGTTGTTTCCAAGTAAGTAAATACAGTTTCTTCACCAAAGTACAACTGTTAAACGGGCCAAATCCAAATGGTTTGAAACTTTCACAGGTTTATAGCCAAAATAGAGGGAGAGATCAAAGGAAAAGGAGTGAAAAATCAGCTAAAGAATCTGTGCTACATCTATGCACTTCATCTCTTACACAAACATCTCGGTGATTTCCTCAGCACAGACTCTGTCACTGCCGAACAAGCCTCACTCGCGAGCCACCAGCTTCGGTCACTCTACTCTCAGCTCCGACCAAACGCAGTCGCTCTCGTGGACGCATTCAACTACACAGATCACTATCTTGGCTCTGTTCTGGGCCGCTACGACGGAAACGTGTACCCAAAGTTGTTCGAGGAAGCATTGAAGGATCCACTTAATGACTCGGTGGTCCCTGACGGCTACCATGAATACATCCGACCGTTGATTAAACAACACATCCGCTCTGCGAGACTATGATTAACTTTGGGGAATAAATTCATTTATTATTATCTTTAAAGTTTTTGTATGATTTTTCAAATTTTACAGTTCTTCTCCGGATTAGACACTCCACATACTCTACAACATACAGTTTCATTTTCATACACGGTTCTTATAATGTTAAAATCCATGCATGATTATCTTTAATCCTTTTAAACATAAACCAAAATCAATGATTTTAAAATCAAAAGAAGATAGAACCAATAACACAGGATTTGAACACGTATTTTAAAATTATATAACCAATAACACCAGTGGCGGATCTAAAAAATATAACCAATCAATAATCAATCGAAAGTCGGTATTGTTGTTGGGCCAAGGATGAAGATGGAAGTTTTACGATAGTGACAATCTAAATTCCAAAGTTAATTAGGCTTTAGGTTATTGTCAATTATTTAATGAAACCTTGTTTATCTTTCTTGGGCAAAAATAAGTCTAGCCCGGTTAATAGTGGACTTTTAGTAAGATTTTAGTGGATCAAAACCATTGGGCTGTAGTTAATGGGGTGTCAAAATTAAAAATTAAATTGGTTCAGTTAACAAATTCATAAGTTCTAAACCATTGGAGTATAATTTAAGGTGGGTCACTTGAATCAGTTTTTTTTACGTAGGTCCGCAGTCCGCCTTTGAACACATGATTTAAATATGAATTTTGAAGTTATCAATAGAACCAACAACACTGGATTTGTGGTGGATTTCCACATCCATTAACATCTACACAAAAAAACATTTAAATTTGTTACTCATATGAAGTTTTATGCGCTGCCCTTTGTTTTTATGCGTTGCCCTTTGTTTTGCTTCTTAATATTGACTTTTTCGATCCAAAACGTTTCCAAACCTTTTCAATTATTTATTTATTGAGCAATTAAAAACCGAATCAGGTATAATGCTGGTTGTAACATTTAATTAACCAACTGTTGTCTTGTTTGTAGCTCCTCCAAATTTGAAAAAGAAAAAACAAATAGTAATACATTCGTATTAATTTCATTTATTAAAAAATGTTAGTTGGTTAGTAGTGAAAGTAGTTACGACACCCTAATTAAGCTTACTTTTGACTGCTTATGTCTTTAATCTTGTTTAACCCAAGAGTTCCAAAGACGAGACCAAGTTTGACTTGACCTCTACGTATCCATGTATGTATGAGTGCACGAAGCCTATGAGATCCTAAAGTGGGCTTTTTATCTCTTGGAGTATACCTTATGTACTTTGTACTTAGTAGTAGTATTTTATCGTCCATTAATTGGCTTTAATTGTTTGTACATCTCATGTACATTGTACAATCGTGTGCTTATGCAGTAGCTTATATCAAACACATTTCTTCAATCATATCATTCGTCTGCGTGCATTTATATCAACGTTGTACTCAAATTGTTTAGGAAATCTTCAGTTATTAATCTCAAATTTGCAATAACCCATATTGTTCCAAAAAAAAAATAATAATAACCCATATTTTCTGTATTATACGAGATACGTATACAAGTACAACGAGTTCAGAAAATGTATCCTAATGAAAACCTTCTATCATTTGCGGATCAAACCAACATTTTTCTGTGGCTTTATTTTCCTTCTTCGCTTACCAACAAATTCGTGATAGATAAATCAAAGTAGATAAATATTTACATGTTGGAACTCGATAGTTTTGGGCACTCTATTTTTGTTTGATGTTTGTGGGTCAATTGTAGTTGTGCACTTTTTTTAGTCCCTGCAATTGTAAACCTTTACTTAGTCGTTAAAAGTAGTGATAAAAAAAAAACGCACCTTGGTAACTTATAAGCTATGTATTCACTATTATATTCACCATCAATGTATAAAATATTTCCCAACTGTAAGAACTCGACAAAGTCGGATATAATATACCCCATGTATGAATGCTCTGTAGCTAATATTGAGTGAATCAATTTGACTCATACGAAGAGGCTAAATGCATTTATTTTAAAAGAGAATCCATTAAAGTGGTGCCCAATAAATGTCAAATGTCGAGCTATGGAGGGAAATCAGTTCTTAAATGGAAATTATCAATTCAACCGAGAAATGATGACCAAATCCACCACTCTCATTGTAATTTTCTATCACTAATTTTCATCTTAATTTGTATCAATAATCGTCATATATGATCGTCATCTCTTATCTTCTTAACATCACCTCCAACTTATGTCGCTATTTCTTTCCATAAATCTTTTATTTGCCTTCGTGTGTCATTAGTCAACCATAATAACAATTGCTTTGTAAATTAATCACTAGTTTTTTGTTTTGGAGCAAAATCATTATACTAGTTCATCAACGAATTAATATTTATAAATTATGAAAATATCATGGTTCCAAAATCATATGAATTCATTAAAAGTCCATGAGTTTTTTTTTTTTTTTTTTTTTTTTTTACTACTAGAGAGAGTATGATAGATTCAAAACTAAAATGGAAATAAATACTATATAATACGTATACATATATTCTAGGTATAGGTTACAAAAGAAAATCTGCCTCCTAATTTGGATATATATAATAACAACCACACCGACCTATTCTTCTCAAACCTCTTTTCTACTCTCACACTAAAGCAAACCAAAAAAATAAAACTAAAATTATTTCCTTCTCTGAAAATCTTCCCACCAAATAAACTCTTCCATTACATTTAATCCCTTTTAGAAAAATTTAGAAGGAAAAAACTCAATTAATGGATCACTCATCGCAACGTGACGGCTGCCGGAGGTTTCAAGATACGCCGGTGCAGGCGACGGAGAGAGCAGTGAATAGTAATCTGAAGAAGAAAAGAAGCCAAGATGATGATGATGATGAAAAGGTCGTCTCAAAGCATCCGGCTTTTCGAGGGGTCAGAATGCGACAATGGGGAAAATGGGTGTCTGAAATCAGAGAGCCAAAGAAGAAATCAAGAATCTGGCTCGGTACTTTCTCCACGGCGGAGATGGCGGCGCGTGCTCACGACGTGGCGGCTTTAGCCATAAAAGGCGGTTCTGCCCACCTCAACTTCCCGGAGCTCGCTTACCACCTCCCTAGACCGGCTAGTGCCAACCCTAAAGACATCCAAGCAGCCGCCGCCGCAGCTGCAACCGCGGTAGCCATTGACATGGAGGAAGAGACAACGTCGTCGCCGTCTCACGCAAGCACGGAACCGTCGTCTCCGGCTATGAACGCAATCGCCGACGATGCGTTCTCCGATCTCCCCGATCTCTTACTCGACGTGAACCACAAAATCGACGGCTTCTGGGACTCCATTCCTTACGAAGAACCCTTCTTCTCTCAAAGCTACTAGCAACCAAGACGTACGGTGTCGTTTTGTACGTATTTTTGTCATGTGAACAAATTTTGACGTTAAAAAATCACGTGTTGATCCAAATTGTATGGTTTGTTTACGGTTTATGATCGACGTTTCTTTTTCATATAAAAAGAAAAAATATATATAATGTTTGTTTGTAAGTAAAAGGTGTTTTGTCTTTGTAAAATTATATGAACGGCAGTGAGTGAGTGATCCAGTGACAATTGACAAAGTCCCATGTTTGTTTGTATCCCTGTTGTTTCCCACAACTGTTTATTTCCCCTAAAGTTTTTCAGATTCATGTTTCTGACCCCTACATTTACTTTTAGGTTTGACATGTAGATTTGTTTTCTCCGATATGACTGGCATAGAATAGATATTTCGAGTTTTTGTTTTTTTTTTTTCTCTGTAACATTAGTGTATACGTTATTGTATCTTAACCAAGGAGAAATAAGTTTGTCTTTATGAGATTTTTGAATTCGAGAAATTGTAGCAGTCGAAGATACAATATAAAGTGGGAAAAGGGGGTAAACTTGCAAGAGATACGAATTTTCGTTTTTTCTTTGTTTTGTATATTTTCCGTCATTTTCCGGTTTCCTAATTTATTGGCTATTCTCCTTTTTGCCGTGAGCTTATTGGCTCTTACAAAGTTCGCAATGAAATGACGCATTGGCCCATTCTAATTTAATGTGTGTGTGCTGTATTTAATGTACGTTTTGTTGGGACTGATTTTCATTGAAATGCTATCTTTTTTGTTTCTATCAGGTCTCTATTATTTATATATTTTGATTATTTTATAACCAAAGGGGCTACGGAGTAGGGGCTAAAACTTTGCAGAACTTTCTTTTTGGTAAAAATTTTCAAAAATTGTAAAAGAACGGCAGTAACTGAAAATCATCACACCGAAAATATCCCAAACATCTTATTGGTTGAAGGATGTGACTGATGTGAGTTAAAACATTTTTAATCTTTTTTCTTTTGTATATTTTCGTTTTGTCAAACACTTTCTTTTTGTTAAAAGGGAAACTTTACACTATTTTAAAATAGAGTTAATGACTAGAATAAGTTTTTACTATAATTAGATTGAATCTCGTAAAATGGTGAAAAGTACTTTTATTTTTGATGGTTCTTTATATTTACAAGTATGCCATTTTGTAAAAAGGAAAAAATTTTCGAATTAATTTTAATTTTATTTTCATTTATTTTTAGTTTTTATTTCTAATTTCTTCTAATATTTTTTTCAGGATAAAACTCTTTTTCAGCGAAAAACCCTAAAATAGCAGAAAATCTATGTTCTTCCTTCTTCCGGGACAAAATCTCTACTTCCTTCGTCCTCCCCGACAAAATCTATTCTTCCTTCTTCCTCCCCGAGAAAATTGTCGAAGTTTAAACCCTAACGAGATTCGGATGTAGAAGTTTAGCGATAGCTTGAACCTCCCGTTCGAATTCCTTGAATTTCGCCACCGTCTCCGTACAACTCTCCTCTCCGATCCGCCGCATTGCAAAAGCCGCGCCGTTCTCTAACACCGCTTTGTACACGATTCCGTCGACGGTCACGAGCTGAGTCTGAGCGCTGTGTTTTACTCGCTCACCACATGTTCGATTGAATGCCTCAATGGTCTGTAAAGATCAAATGCTCTTGTAATTGGATTCTGAAAACTTGTAATTTATTCAATAGAACTTCACGGCTTATATAGCCTCTTACATCAACAGAAAAGCGAAACTTAAGCAACAAGAGTAGACTAACAAACTTGACTCCAACTAGACCGTAATACTCGGCCTTATTCTTATCCACTAACCAAAAGACAAGACTCGATCAAACACCCACGACCAAACACTCCAACGGCTCCTCAATTCAAATGGTCTCTCGTTCCAACAAACCCTCCCTAAACTAAGCTTGGTTCACAAAGCTTAGTTTATCTTCAACTGAACACATTCCCAGCTTGCTGCTCAGATCCTCAAACACTTCACGATTCAACGCCTTAGTGAAAATGTCTGCAACCTGTTCCCGTGATTTGCAATGCTCAAGACTTATTTCACCTTCATTCACCAGATCACGCAAGAAGTGAAAACGAACACCTATGTGCTTGCACCTTCCATGAAAGACTGGATTTTTGGACAGCTTAATCGTGGAGGTATTGTCGCACAAGATAACAGTGCTTCCTCCTACATCATATCCCAGCTCCTTCAAGATCCTTTTGAACCACACAGCTTGTGACACGCACACACATATGCAGCCACATACTCTGCTTCTGTAGTGGAAAGTGTAACAATTGGCTGCTTCTTTGATAACCAAGCCATAGCTGCATCATCCATAAGAAAAACATAACCTGAAGTGCTCTTTCTGCTCTCGACATCTCCAGCAAAATCACTATCAGTGTAAGCCAGGACTTCTCCAGCTGCTCCTCTCTTGTACCAGACTCCAAAACCGATCGTTCCTTTCAAATATCTCAGCACCCTCTTTGCTGCTTGTAAGTGTAATTGAGTTGGTTTAGCCATGTATCGACTCAAGAGACTTACAGAGAACTGCAGATCAGGCCTCGTTGTGGTAATGTACATGAGACTTCCTATTATTTGTTTATAGAAAGTCTCATCTACTCGCTCACCACCATCATCCATGTCAAGCTTGCTTCCCGGCACCATTGGATTGTAGACTGCATTATAACTCTCCATGTTGAAACGCCTCAGAACTTCAAGAGCGTACTTTCCTTGATAAATGTGGATTCCTTGTGGTGTCTGCAAAACCTCAATTCCCAGAAAATATCTCATTTTGCCCAGATATGTCATGTCAAATTCCCTTTGCATCGACTGCTTAAACTCCATCATCATCGAAACATCAAACATAAACACTAACGAACAAAGTGTTACCATGTTTGTTGGTTTTGATGAATAGAGTTTCCTCGTTCTGAGACTTCATAAATCCTTCCTTGACAAAATACTCTTCAATTCGGCTGAACCAGGCTCTTGGAGCTTGCTTTAATCCATATAAAGCTTTACGAAGCTTATACACCTTTTCTTCTTCTCCATTGACTACATACCCCTTTGGTTGTTGTATGTAAACGTCTTATACAAGCACTCCATGTAGAAAAGCTGATTTGACATCAAGTTGATAGATGTCCCAAGCCTTGCGAGCTGCTGTGGCTAGAATTGTTCTGATGGTGTCCATTCTAGCAACAGGAGCATAGACTTCAGTGTAATCGATCCCATGCTCTTGGGAGTATCCCTTTGCTACCAAACGAGCTTTATATTTGCTCACTTCTCCAGTTTTGTTGAGCTTCGTTTTGTAGATCCATTTCACCCCGATGCATTTGCTCCTTTTGGTAACTCTCTAAGTTCCCAAGTCTGATTCTTCACAATAGACTTTATCTCTTCATCCATAGCTTCTCTCCATTTAAAGCTCTTTTCTGCTTCCTCGAAAGTTGATGGATCAGAGGAATTGATTTCCATCATATAGACAAGATTTTCTTCATCATCTATGTTGTTTCCAGTGACATAGTCATTGAGATAACGAGGTGGTCTCGTAACTCTTCCCTCCCTGACTTCAGCAGGTTCTTCTTCTATAGTCTCTGCCGTTTGTT
>JAIUCV010003667.1:0-5000 GCA_026724425.1 Erythrophleum ivorense
AATCGTATCCTGTGGCACTGGAAATAATATTCTATATTGGATTTCTTATTGCTTTTGCTGTCAAATCGCCGATTATACCCTTACATACATGGTTACCAGACACCCACGGAGAGGCACATTACAGTACTTGTATGCTTTTAGCCGGAATCTTATTAAAAATGGGAGCGTATGGATTGGTTCGAATTAATATGGAATTATTACCCCACGCTCATTCTCTATTTTCCCCCTGGTTAATTCTATTAGGCGCAATTCAAATAATCTATGCAGCTTCAACATCTCTTGGTCAACGTAATTTAAAAAAGAGAATAGCTTATTCCTCCGTATCTCATATGGGTTTCATAATTATAGGAATTGGTTCTATAAGCGATACGGGACTCAACGGAGCCATTTTACAAATAATTTCTCATGGATTTATTGGTGCTGCGCTTTTTTTCTTGGCAGGAACGAGTTATGATAGAATACGTCTTTTTTATCTCGACGAAATGGGCGGAATGGCTATTCCAATGCCAAAAATATTCACGATTTTCAGTATCTTATCGATGGCTTCTCTTGCATTGCCGGGCATGAGCGGTTTTGTTGCGGAATTGATAGTTTTTTTTGGAATAATTACCAGTCAAAAATATCTTTTAATGACAAAAATACTAATTACTTTTGTAATGGCAATTGGAATGATATTAACTCCTATTTATTCATTATCTATGTTACGCCAGATGTTCTATGGATACAAGTTTTTTAATACACCGAACTCTTTTTTTTTTGATTATGGGCCGCGAGAGTTATTTATTTCGATTTCTATCCTTATACCTGTAATAGGTATTGGTATTTATCCGGATTTCATTTTCTCATTATCAGTTGACAAGGTCGAAGCTATTCTATCTAATTTTTTATAGATAGTTTTCATTGTACAATGAAAAAAAATCTTTTTTCTTCTCTGGATTAACTTCAAAAAAATGAATTGGAATTGTAACCGGATCTGTTTGGTGTTTGTGAGAACCCCTTGAATCACTACATTACTTGATTTAAAGGGTTCTCGACGGTTTATGCGAAGTTTTCTTATACTTTCTTATACTTATATTATATATGCTTAATATGCTTATTATGTTTGTATTTGTCAGGCCCTTTACTCACTTTAATTCAATTAGATGTAAATGAACCATAACTATGTAGTCCTATTCCTAATAGATTGATCCCAAAATAACATATCCAAATTATAAGAAAGCCCATAGAGGCCACTATTGAAGAATTTACACCTTCCAATCTTTTATTTTTTCTAGTATGTAAATAAATCGCGAATATGGTCCAAGTAATAAACGCCCAAGTTTCCTTTGGATCCCAATTCCAATATGATCCCCAGGCCTCATTAGCCCATACTGCTCCCGAAAGAATACCTATGGTTAAAAAGATAAAACCTAGACTAATAATACGATAACTCCAACGATCCAATTGTTGAATAAATTGAGACCTGTAATAATTTCTATAAGAAGGAAAAGAAGTGTTTCGTAAAACATTGTTTCTTTCGTTCATGTATTTGATCTCAGCAAAAGAAAATGACTCATTAAAAATAAAATTCTTGTTCTTACCAATATTTCTTATTATGACTTTTCGAAATGTAATGACTAAAAGAGCTACTGATAATAATGATCCACATAAAAGAGCTGCATAGCCCAATACCATCATACTTACGTGCATCATTAACCAATGCGATTGTAGAGCGGGTACTAATATTGCGGATTCATGCATTTCGGTTAAAAGACCCGAAGTAGCAAAGCCTTGGGTAAAAATAACACTTGGTGCTATTATTGTGCTTAAATAGTTTTTAAGCTTTTTAAAACCAAAACCTGGAACTATATGAAAAATGGAAAAACCCCATGAAAGAAAGATTACTGATTCATATAAATCACTTAATGGTAAATGGCCCGAAAAAATCCAACGAGTAACTAATAATCCTGTTATACAGAAAAAGATTACTATCATGCCTTTTTCGGACGAATCATATAGTACTACGATTTCATTGACTAATAAGGTTATCAAACGAATTGCAATTACAATTGATACGACCGAAAACGATATATGAGTTAATATATGCTCTAAAGTTGAAAATATCATATAAAAAAATGAATAAAAAAAAAGATCTCCTAATTATATGAATGGAAATCGGGAATTGAATTCATTATAGGACTTACTCTTTTAGAAAATAAGATGCCATGCCGCCACTCGGACTCGAACCGAGATGCTCTAGCACTGCTTCCTAAGAGCAGCGTGTCTACCGATTTCACCATAGCGGCTTGCTCGAAATCATAATAAACGATTTTTAGTCAATCGTCGAGATTGAAAGAGTCGATTCAAATGCAATATTTGTTTCCTAAATATTCAATTTAGGAAACAAATATTGCATTTGAGAAACAGAAACATTAAAGAATTTGAATTAAAAAAAGCCAATTCCAAAATGGGGTCAATTTTATATTGAACAATTCAAAACATTAGCAAATAGAAATTTTTACTTCTATCTCATTTTGATTTTTAGTTTGTATAAAAATATCTATAAAATATATAAACTACAAATCAAAAAACTATCAAAAAGAATAGAAATATAAAAGAGCAAAAAACCAATAATCATAAAAAAATTTCAATATATATACGAAACTATTCTTTGAAATTAGACTATTCTTTGAGTCCAGCTAATTCAGATTATTCCAATGTTTGTATTTGTTGCACAAAAAAACTTTTTGAGTTCCCCGTAGAAAGAGATTTCGCTAACGAAAAAGCTTTCAATGCTGCCCAATATCCCTTCTCCTTCCAAATTGTTTTCCGAATCCTTTTTTTTGATATAGAAGTGCGTTTTTTTGGAGCTGCCATTCAAAAATTATACTAGTTTATTCATTGCTATAGTTGGATGTGAAAGACATCTATTGTTCAAAATGAATTGTTCTTTAATTAGACATATATCTATTTTATCTATTTGTTTTTCTAAATTATACTATTCTACTCCCTTTCATAAAAAATGTGGATATGTAAAAATCACATAGTCTTTTTTTTGTTCCTAGTAATCCTTTATGTAATTCTTACAAAAAAAAACTATCCTTTTATATCTCGGTCTATTTTCGTCGTATTGCATTTATACATGGAATAAAATACATCGAAAAAGTTTAAGAACCCAACCCCTTATCTTTATCCTGCTTACTTGGTCGTTTAAAAGATACATGATTTTCAAAATCATGTATCTTAATTCCTTTTTTCTATCTAACTAAAGTAAACTGTTGAATATCATAACCTTTTTTCTTTTTCCAAAGATATATGTCTTTTTATTGGAATGGAAAATAAAAAATTAGTGCCAAAACGAATTAATGATTCGGAATCAAAAACTACAAAAAAATTATTCTTTTTTGGATTGTTTTTTATGATTCATATCAAAATAAACTAATGTTTTTAGTTTTGGTGTAATTATTTATCCTCACTTTCTGGATATAAATTATTGTATAAATCAATTATTGTATAATAATAATTTAGAATTTAAATTTTCTTAATATTACTAACTAATAAAAAAAGTTTCTTTTTCACTAGTAATTTGGTCATATCATTTGACCCATTTTCACTTCGTACTTTCAACTATTGGAAATATTGCACATTAATTCAGAATAATTAACAATAGAAAATTCTATTTCTATCTTAATCTTAATTTTTTTATTAACTGAACCCTTTCAAAAGAGATAAAATTGGCGAATAAGAAACAAAACTCATTAAGAATTAAGAATCCATTTTTTTTTTCTTTTTTTTTTGTATGGAATATACACATCAATATTCATGGATCATACCTTTCATTCCACTTCCAGTTCCTATGTTAATAGGAGTGGGACTTCTCCTTTTTCCCACGGCAACAAAAAATATTCGCCGTATGTGGGCTTTTCCTAGTGTTTTATTATTAAGTATAGTTATGATTTTTTCGGTGGATCTGTCTATTCATCAAATCAATAACAATTCTATCTATCAATATGTATGGTCTTGGACTATAAATAATGATCTTTCTTTAGAGTTTGGCTACTTGATCGATTCACTTACCTCTATTATGTCAATATTGATCACTACTGTTGGAATTCTGGTTCTTATTTATAGTGACAATTATATGTCTCATGATGAAGGATATTTGAGATTTTTTGCTTATATGAGTTTTTTTAATACTTCAATGTTGGGATTGGTTACTAGTTCGAATTTGATACAAATTTATATTTTTTGGGAATTGGTTGGAATGTGTTCTTATCTATTAATAGGTTTTTGGTTCACACGCCCTATTGCGGCAAATGCTTGTCAAAAAGCGTTTGTAACTAATCGGATAGGGGATTTTTGTTTATTATTGGGAATTTTAGGTCTTTATTGGATAACGGGTAGTTTGGAATTTCGAGATTTGTTTGAAATATTCAATAACTTGATTTATAATAATGAGGTTAATCTTTTATTAGTTACTTTGTGTGCCTTCCTGTTATTTGGCGGTTCAGTTGCTAAATCCGCCCAATTCCCCCTTCATGTATGGTTACCGGATGCTATGGAAGGGCCTACCCCTATTTCTGCTCTTATCCATGCTGCTACTATGGTAGCGGCGGGAATTTTTCTTGTAGCCCGGCTTCTTCCTCTTTTCATAGTTATACCTTCCATAATGAATGGAATATCTTTCATAGGGATAATAACAGTAGTATTAGGAGCTACTTTAGCTCTTGCTCAAAAGGATATTAAGAGAAGTTTGGCCTATTCTACAATGTCTCAATTGGGTTATATGATGTTAGCTCTAGGTATGGGCTCTTATCGAGCCGCTTTATTTCATTTGATTACTCATGCTTATTCAAAAGCATTGTTGTTTTTAGGATCCGGATCCATTATTCATTCAATGGAAGCTATTGTTGGATATTCTCCAGATAAAAGTCAAAATATGGTTCTTAAGGGCGGTTTAACAAAACATGTGCCAATTACAAAAACTGCTTTTTTAGTGGGTACACTTTCTCTTTGTGGTA
>JAIUCV010003669.1:0-20358 GCA_026724425.1 Erythrophleum ivorense
AGAAAACAAATTAAAAACAAAAATACCAAAAACAAAAGGCAAAATGGAAATTTTTGAAAAGTCTTATTTCCTCCACCTATATATATGAGGCGCCCCATCTTTCCCTTCATTTAGCCTCATATGTTTCTGCCCTAAGCCAGAGAAAGAAGCCCTAGGATGAGGCACACCAAGAGGAGGATGAAGGAAGAAGAAAACAAGGTAGAAAGGTATGGATTTTCATGGTTTTTCATGCTTTCTTCCATCTAAACCTCTTCTCCTCCATTCTCCTTTGTTTCCTATGATTATAATGAAGTTTATAAATCTGTTTTAAGGGAGAAATTGAGGAAAAAATTTGGATTTGAAGAGAGAAGTTTGAAGAAGACAAGATTCAAGTGAGAAAAAGCAAAAAAATAAGGTAATTTCTTCTTCTATGGTTGCTATCCCTTGCTCCTCTTCCTTCACCATTTTGCCCCACTCAAGAAACCCTAAGAGGGTTTGATTTTTAGGTAGAAATAAGGTGATTCTTAGGAAAAAGGGTGTGGAGATTAAAAATATGCAAAAAGAATTAACAAAAAACTATGAAAATTCAAGATGCAATTTCCAGTGTTTCAAGTATTTCTCACAAAATCTAATTTGATCTCTTAATTCCTATGCCTAAATAAGTATTTGAATGAGTTTGTAAGATCCCTAGAAGTCTCCCCATGTGCTTCCTCCATCAAGAAAACAAAGCAAAGTCTATAAAGGCCAACAAACTACCTAATTTCAACTAAGAGAGGTTAGGGTAGCTAGGGAGAGTTTTAAATTTTTCTAAACCCATTTTTGAGTCATATATGATGAATGAATATGAGGGGAATCCTTGGAAAAAAATTAGAAACCATAGAAAATGAGTTGGTGCCTTATGTTTCATAATATGACCTAAAGAAGCAACATGTAGTTAGCTCTTAGTTTTGATTGTGTGATGACTCCAAGAGGCTTAAAAGGAGTCAAGAATCATATTTGAAATGATAAAATGGAGCCTAGAATTTATTTGATGGATGTTGCTTCATTAGGTGCATTCTTGAAAACATAAAGGGGCTAATGAGCCAAGCTAGTGTCTAAGCAAATTGTGTGGCCTTAGACTTTGCTTTAAGAATATAATTAGCTTCCATATGATGTGTCTAGGCCAAGAGGAATTATCTCCACTTTCTTGGGTGTGTGAGGTCAAGGGGAAGGATTCAAGGCTTAAGGAAAAAGCGTACAAATGCTATCAAGGTAGCTCTCTCCACCTTCTCTCGTGCATAAAAGTATGCCTACATTATCTTGAATGTGTGTATGTGTGTTTTGAGCCATGAAAAGTATTCTAACATGATTTTATAGGCCATGGTACTATGATAATGCATTATCTTTCTAAATGATGTCTATGATGCTTGCTTTGGTTTGCTTGAATGTGGTAAAGCCAAGAACTCTCTAGCCATGGTGAAGATGAGCCAAAAACCTTTAAGATTGGTTGATACAAAGTAAAGAGTCTCCCAAAAGTGAGGTTGACTCCCAAGAGCAAAGTTGAGTCTAAGAACCTCTTAAAGAATGGGTGAGGCAAGTCCAAAATCTACAATTGAATGGGTGAGACTAATCCACTTGTTTAGTAAGCCTTTGTATGCTATGTATAACTTGTTCAAATGTCAAAAATGTTTCTTGAATGTTTACACATGACAATATGCCCATGCATGCATTAGTAAGGCTTGTTTTGCATCTTTTATGTATAATTGAATGGGAGATGAGTTATTGAAATTCTTTGAATCTCATCCCCTCCTCTCCAATGTCTTAACATGCTAGGTGAAACAATTGAGTAGGGTAATAAAGGCCACCAAGCTTAGAAGAAGAAGATGGACATCAAAGTATATAAATATGATTAGTTTTACTTCCTTTTTAGCCATACACATGGCATATGATGTAATCCCTTGATGAAATTGTGAGGTAAACATATGAGCATGTGTAATTATGTTGATATATTATGTATAAATGAGAGCTAAGGTCATATCCATGAGAATATACAATTTAGACATGTAATGGTAAACTAGCATAATGGAAATACAATCATAAATGGAAGTGGAATGACCAAAATGAGATGCATGAAATTTGGGACCAATTGGGCAGCTTATACAAGTCATAATCATGCTTTTAGACTTGCCCAAGAGGTGTCAAACATCAATGAGAGTTAATTGGGATTTTGGTATCCTATAAGGAGCCAAATTGACCATAATAGAACCCTATATCACTTTTTGTCCAAATAAGCTATTCTTGATCTGAGATTTGGCTTATTAGGAAGCTAAAAAATAGAATTTTCAGAGGTCTAGAGAATATTTGATGAATTTTCAAAGTTGAAAAAAATTCTGGTTTTGGTCTGATGCACTGTTCACTTAGTCCGAAAATAAAATCTATCACACAAGACTCAAATGATGTCTAATTGCCACAAAATTTTATATGAAGAAACTAGACATTCTCAGTAATTTGTGTCAACTGAAATCACCTCATTTGGAGGTTTAGAGAGAGAGATATGAATTTTTGAAGTTCTTATCCATTATTAGGCGCCCCAACTGACCTCAAGTACTGTTTGATTAAATTTCAAGGTCTAGGCGTCCCTGAACTGGCTTGGAGTTATTTTTTTCCTCTATTTAACATCCACATCTTTCCAGATTGGTATCATTTTCATGAATTGGATTTTTGTGAAATTAATTGGACATTTTTAAAGTTTGCTGCAGAAACCTGTGACAGTACCAGTAGACAACCTGACCTCTTGACCTTTTCGAATGTCAAATGTCTTCTATGTTAGGTGTTATGGACATATTTTTAGCATAAAGTAGACATGTGTAGCTTTCCAGAATGGCCAAGAATGTATAATTTTGATTTTTCTAAAATTAGTTATAATTTTTTAAAGTTTGTGACAGAAATGGCAAAGTTCTGGCCAAAATATAAGCATGAGTTTTATACTTCCCTTTGATTTCCACGAGTTGTAAGTCACTTTTAGTGATAGAAATGAGTTGTATTCATGTAATTAAATATGAGAATGTGATACATGAGTCCATATGGCCCACGGGACTCCGAATAAAAAATTTATGCATAGCGCAACGCTAAGAAACTCATTTTCTTATTATATTTTTTCTTGCTCTTTCATGAATTACATGATGTAAAGTATGAGAATAGCATGAGATTAGGAAATTTATGGTGTTACATTAACCATCATTCCATCTTATCCATTCTAAAATATATATGGAAAGTTTTATCTAAATTTACTTGTTCCGCTAGATATGCCAAAATTCGAAGAAAGTGAAATGCATAGGTTTGAACTCAAGATCATTGGAGCACAATCCAACATCTTCTCCAAGAAGCCATAATAGACTACTTAGTTATTAATTGCAAAATTTTATAAAAATAGACTAAAAGAAAATAAAATTGCATTGAATATATTTTTTGATAAATTAATTAAACCAAAATTAATTAAAAAAGATAAAATTATATTAAACATATTTTTAAATAAAATTATACTAATATGCCTAATAAATAAAAATAAAATAATTTTACTACTTCATTAGTTATGTTAAATATCTATTTAAGTAAGAATTTTATTAAATTTTTTATATTGAGTATTCTAGAATATGGATAAATTTCTTTTGAATTAATATAATTTGAATTGTATTTGAATAAATTTTTTGTTATATATTATATTTTAACTATATAATCATATATTTCAATAGATATTTATTAATAAAAATAAATTTTTACGAATTTACATTACAAGTTTATGTTACAAATTCATTCACTCTTTATAAATTTATCTAAACTTATGAATTTGATAACCTTATCCTAGCCATTAATGAAATGTTCGGGGATCAATTGGACAACCACTTATGGCTTGAAACAACGATTGTAAAGTCACCAAAATCAAGTAAAGTATTATGAATGCTCAATCATTGAAATTGTGTGTGAAAACAGTGTATCGTATCGATTACGTGACAAGTTAGCATCAACTATTATTTCACCATTGAATTTTGTGATTAGGGGTATATGCTAGTTGAATAAGTTACTTACCCTGTTGGTTGAGTATACTTGGAATTGTGATTGACATGGGAGATAGATATAATAATCAGTTCCATATAGTGGACTAAGCAGAATATATTCTCTCGAAACAAGACAATTTGTGTGTATATAAATGTTTCAAGATTCACGAACGTATCTGTTGCTTTTATAACTATTAAAAGCTATAATACGGTGCACTGATTAGCAATTGTGATTTGTATTTGGATTCCTCGCACCTTTTCATCTATATTGGGATAAAAATTAAATTACGGTCAGCGCCAAGACTTGGTCGTCTTTGTCAGGGACTTATCTTACCTGTACTTCGTTCCAGAGCCAATGACAATTTATTTATATGTTAACACCGTTAGTCTGTTTGGATTCCACCCCTACATAAGCACCAATGACAATTTATTTGTTGACTGCGGGTGCTGAGGTTTGCGCTTGAGCATACCGACGCGTTAGGTCCCAATTGTAAGTAAATAATGTAATTTGTCACTAAGAGGCAAGCAGCTTAGAAAGAAAATTTTGATCAGGTTCGAATATTCCTTGTTCAAAGATGAAATGGTAAATAATTATTAAATTTTAATATGTGGCATTTTTTCCTGTCAAGATTCTAGTCAAATACAAATGCCTTGCAGCTGAACTCAAAAACTGACTGAAAAACAACTTTTGTGAGTAACTCCAATGAAATCTGATAATAGCATATTCACCTGCATGGCTTTAATTTGCCTTAAAAGTGGCCTTGTTTATTCGAGTATTTGAGTAATCAATTCCTCAGATCGTCTTTCACCTGCCTAGATACAACATTAAGCAAATTACACAAACTACAGAAAAGCGCAAAATATGTCGTCGCAACTAAAGAACAAATTTAAGAGTTTAAAATGATAACCAATCAAGACCCGGAGTGAACATTTATCCGGGTACTGAGGGTGCCTACGTTAAGACACAGCTTGGGTTTCATGGTTTTGATTATATTACCTTGGAACAAGGCACGTGTAGTAGCACTTTCATGGAGACTATAAATCTTATAATCGTGCCATTTGTTTCTCTATCACCTGGTTAACAATCAATATAAATTTGAAGATATTCATTTTATAATTACAGTACTCCCAATTGAATAGTCAGAATTTCCTGATTACGTACCTCTATCACTTGGTTAATAATCAATATAAATTTTATAATCGCGCCAGTAAGATACAGCTTGTGTTTCACGGTTTTGACTACATTACCTTGGAACGAGGCAAGCGTAGGGGCACTTTGTATTGATTGATGATTGTTATTGCATTCAGTGCATACCTGCCAGATTGACTATTTGTGGATTAAAGCAACGAAGGAAGTTTAATAACCATGGGCCTCATTGCCTCATTTCCATAGGCCGAGAGACCAAGTGGTAAAGAGAAGCCCATACTACATTGAAATGAAAAGGAAAAAAAAAAACCAGACGCGCATCACGTGCACTCTAAACTTGGTTGTAGCTACCCTTATGTTTCGAGTTGCGAGCGGGTTTTCTACCCTTCCCAGGTTGTGCTGCTCATCTCTTTAAACATGGATTATTTAGATTTAATTTTTTTCATATTAATTATATTTTTAAAAAAATTAATAATTAAAAAATAATTTTCATTTTATTTTTTGCACTTTTAAAAAAAATAAAAATACCAAAAATAAAAATAGAAATACTAAAAAAGACAGCAGAGTAAGAACACCACGGTGCCACTCCGTTTGCATTTGGAGCCACAATCCATTTACGGGCATCACGGGCACTCTTTGGTAGTTATTCAATATTCCAAATTGGGACGCCCCAGAAAAAAAGTTCCAAACGGGTTACCCTTACAATCTGGACCAATAATTTTCTAGTTACGAACCCAAGACATTACATAATCCTTAGTAGTGAAATGAGACAGGTACTAGATTGTAGGGTCCTGCAAAGAAGGAAAATCCCCTCGGCCACTATGATTTTCATTTTTTCCATATATTTCTTTTCTGGTTTAAACACCATGAACCATCGAAAACAACCTGTTAATTTTATTTTAGTTTTTACATAGAGTTAGACTGTGCTAAATTTTCGAATGTTTACCCATTCAACAAAGAGCTGCCTATGTGCAACACTGGGGATATATGATGCCTTATTGAATAGAAAATAAGATAATATACAGCTCCCACAATGTTCTTGGCTTCTGCCATTCCTTACACAATAATTACACGGATAGCAGTGCAAATATTATCATAATAATATCAGGCGCAGAACCTCCCCTGATAACTTAAATGATTTTTCAGTTTCTTCCAGACATTGATTCTTTTCTTCTCGAGTCCATCCCTGACAAAAACCAAAATAAATTTTTCAATATCTCCACTTGAATATCCGGTAAGCAAAAAAAAAAAAAAATTTACTTCAAGGTTGTATACATCATCACAGCTCACCGACATAGAAGACTAATTAGTCTAAAATCTCAATTATAATAGGTTGACAAATCAGTGTTTGTCACACGAGTTAAAAGACTCCATCTTAATGTCATAATTTTTTATTGTCAATTCACTTATTTATGAGTGGAGTACATGAATGACGAGATAGGGTGATTCTATAAAAGCAAAATTTCTAATAATATAAAGTTATCGGCAATAGAAACAACAACCTATTGCAATCATCATATAAAATCCCGAGGGAAAGCAGGTAAAGATTTATGATACAAGAAACTTACTTCAGCAACTTTATTCAACTTATCCCTCACATTCCTTAACAACTGTGAAAGGTCACCATCCCATTTATAGAACTCCAAGTCCTTGCTGTTAAGTATCTTCTCAGCTACCTGTCGATTAAAACTAAGAACTAAGATGGGGGAATGTCAGACTCTTGATTATAGAAGGGGGAAAAATAACATCCACTATTAGCCTTTACCTTAGCTGTAGAAAATCACTGAAAAAAAAATGTAAATGTTGTAAAGCTTACATCTTATGGTTATGAGAAGGGTCAACACTATTGTGAGTTCTATTTATTGCTGGAAACCAACACAGATCCAACCAAAAGAGGTGGGAAACCACACACATGCAAAACGCTGGTTAGTGATTTATTCTCAATAACTCTGAGACTGATTGGAAATCTCATTGTTTAAGTCTTTCACACTAGGTTGGATTAGATGCAAACAGAGTATGAAGGTAGACACGAATCATAAGTAGTAACTTTGCAACAAAAATCCGCAGAGGAATGTACGTTGACAGTCAGACAATACCATTATAGGACTCTGATGTAAAACTTTGAGTATGAATCCATGTAACAAAAGAAAGCAGGGATATTCCTTCTTCATTTTAAAATCTACTTCGTTCTTTCATCTATAGAACTATATCTAACATGTAACAATCGTAGCAAAGATGACGAAGATACTATGCCAGGGGAGATGAACCATTTAGGGGAGAAAAATGGACATACATCATAACATGAATGCACCATATGAATCATGCAACAGACGTGCCCATCGACAAGTGAGACTTCTAAACCAGGTAGTTTCAGCTAAATCATTGTGACATAGACCATGAACTTTTAGCAACAATCTTCATGCATATGATCAGTTACCTTCTTCCCAACCATCCTACCACCAGCTGAATGGGCGAAGTATATGTTGTAGAAGTGGCAAATAAAGGCCTGGGGATCCTTCACAGATAACTCCTCAAGATACTGTGCATAGGTAAGACCAGGTGAAGAAGGTTCAGGAATGGTATGACCTTGCTCCTTGAACCATTCCAGATCTTTTGCCAAACTTGCAGACCTTTCCAATCCTGTATTTCTGAATTCAGCATCTACAGAAGGAATAATAAGAACTTCAGCATTTAGTCATCGGAATGGAATTGACAAGGAAAAAAAAAATACAAGAAACTTGACAAATATATACTACTTCAAGGAACACCAACTTATGAGCTATGCGCATACTCTAGAACAGAAAATAACGAATATAAAGGAAGCTATGAGATGGAAACAAATAAAAGCGAATCTCAAATATCAGTGTTTGTTGCTCACAGGCTGAGTGAGAGAGAGATAAGGTGTTCACAAGGCTCATAAGCTCTCTCGGATCTCAATCTCCAAGAGTACTCACTTTGAAATGAGCATGGGCTAAGCCTCATAATTCCAGATATAACATGATTTGGAAATTACTTCAAAACAAACAGGTAAAATTTAAAATAATAGAACGCAAGCAGATGTATTCAGCCATACCCTTTAACCCAGGTAGACAATTAGCTCCTGTTATGGCCTCATAAGGATTGTTACAGTGAACATCTAAAGCATCAAATAAAACGCTTCGAAAACAGGAATATCACCCACCATTGCTATGTTGAAATCCCACACTTATAACAGCGGAAGACACAACATTCGCTTGATTAGATAAAATATAGACGGAAAAAAAAAAAAGCAGATTTGGCAATCCGATTTAATTGCACAACCTTAGTAATCTGTCAGAATGCGAAAGAAAATTAAAATTCAGAAAGCAAAACTACGTAAATCAACCAGAAACAGGATCACCAAACTTTCAGACAACATACTGTATAAGTAGAACCATCAGAAAACAATCAAGTATCAATCAGATTAGCAAAATATATCAGGAACCGTTCAAAGACGGAATAAAATGAACTCATAGAAGCAACTCACAAAAAGGATAAGCAGCATCATCTACGATCTTTTCCAGTGTATCGTAAACCAATTTGCTATCCGCAAGAAACCTCAAATACCCTTCAGTTGTGGGTTCCCACTTGACCACTGGTCGCTCCTCGGGGTGCTTGACCTCCTTCTCTCCCTCCTTAGCCTGCTCCTTGGTATGCAATTTCATTGCCACAAACCTCATCTCCTCCACAAACCCCTTCGATTCACCAGGGTAACGCTTCTTAGCTTTCTCGGCCGTGGTTGCGGACACAATAACAGCCTTCAATGGCATCTTTGAAACCCCACAAGGAGCCTGAAATTGCACAGATAACCTTCTTGGCAAGAAGAAGGAGCCAAGTTTGGGGTTGGCGATGGTAGGATTTTGAAGAGGTGCTCTGAAATGGGTTTCACTAGAAAGGGATTTGAATTGAGAAACGGGGTTTAGAGAAGCCATGGCAATACAAAGTAGTAAAATACCCACAAAATGAATGAGTCGTGCACGAAACCTTTGAAGTAAATTAATCAACCAGTCTCAGTAGAGTTTGTAAGAGACAGAGAAAGGCGGATGAAGTGGGCGAAAAGTTGCTCAAGTAATCTTGAAGAAACGGCGACAGACAAATAATATAATATTATATTGTAATTTATGTCGATAATTAGAATAACATATATTGGATGGGTGGATCAGACTGGATGAAGTATGGGAATTAATGTGTGCCCGTACCGTGTCGACATAATTTATCAATAACCAGTAACCATGGTTTTGCTGAAAAAAGGATAGTTTGCTTTGAATTGCAGACACAAACCATGGGTTTGTGTTTGTGTTTGTGCAGTGTGATTTCGTGGTTTCTGCAGACAGACATCCGAGGTGGGGCTAAACGAGAGTGATTCTTGATTAGTGAGTGCATATTTGGTTTAGTATTGAAAGTTGAGAAAAGCAGGTTTTCAACTTACAAAATGTTATTTTTGGACAAACCAGGTTTTAAGAAAAGAAAAAGCTAAACCTTTTCTCGTGGATGCACTGATTTTCCTTGTGGATGCTGTGCCAAGCTGGACGAGGCACTTTGGGCCCCCAAAAAAAAAGCTGAATGAGGCGCCACATTAAACAACTTCGTTTGTAAGGTTTTTGGCCGTTGGCAAGTTTTTAGTTAGCGCTATACAAAGGCAAGGTCAGATGGAATATTTAGTAGGTCTAATATCCTATTTAATTAAGATATTAGGTTTATTTTTTATACCCATAGCCCAGTTAGACTTGAATAAGTTTGATTTTATGTTGGGTTAGGGCCCATCCAAATTTTTTTTATTTTTTAATAAATTAATACTTGTAATATAAAAATATCTTTTTACAAACTCATAAATATATGTTTCAAAATAATAGATCTCTAGAATTCTTATATTTTTATTAATAATAAAAAATAGTATAATATTATCAAACAAAATATAAGTTATACTAGCATAATTAGCCTTAAGTAAATATGTATATTTTCGTTATTCAACAAAAGAAATGTCAAGAAACATACACATCAATAATGAAAACAATTAAGAAGTATAGAAGGTTTGCGTAAATAATAAAAACTACAATATGTAGAGAGAATCAAATGAAATAAAAATTATATATATATATATATAAGATGGATGTTAACAATTAAAAAAAATAACTATTAGGACAGGTTGGGTAGAACATGCTTTCATCTGTGGCCCGACCTGACTTGATATAATTTTATTTAAAATTCTACTTATTTATATTTTTGGTTCGTCCTGGCCTGGCCGGATTAGACAGGGTTAGGACGAGTCCCTAAGGCATATCGGGCCAATAAACACCCATATTTCTAGCGTTTCCAATTTTAGTTGTGATGTGGAGACATCAATTTATTCTCTTAAAGGAAAATTAAAATTAAAGACTTTATGTTTATAAAATTTATAGTAAAAGATTTTATTATAATGAAATTTTTTTATAAATTTATAATTAGATCTTTCTCCAAAATAATTTTTACAAACTTAAATTTTTTTTATGTAATTTTTCCTTTTTATAAATTAAGTAACTAGGAGTGCTGCTTGTGCAGCGAAAAATTTCAAAGGTCTTGCTAAAAAAATGATTTTAATAAATAAACAATGCGATTTAATAAAATCCTTGCATGAACATATGTGTGTATAGATTAAATTAGATATATCCTAATTTTAAAAGATAACAATTATCTTAATTTTTCGTTTAAATATAAGATGCCACCTTAAGTTTAATAAGCATATCAAGTCGGTCACATGGCCCATGTGTCAAAGAAGGGCAATTTTATAATTTTATTTACTTATCGTCCTTGTTTTCTCCAACTAGAAAGCTGACCACGTAGAAATATACATTCAGCTAAAGAAGCTTTGTGGATCCCACAAGAAGAAAAAAAGATAAAGAAAAGGTTACACTGATAAACTGTGAAAAACAATTTTTTTCAACTTATATATATATATATATATATTAGATTTTACCAATTGGATCATCCCTAAAGCACAGAAGAGGAAAGGTTGTCGACCACCATTTTTGAAATTCAAGTGCTAAGGCTCACACTCACCGTTCTTGCATTGCTCACGCACACCCTCCTTTTTTACACACCTCCTTTTACCTTACGTGATGAATCCATTAAGAGTCATTTTCGAAATCTTTCAGCTTCAAGAAATTTTATTTTTCCACGACAAAGCATGTTAATCAAGAAGCAAGCAAGTATATTTTACCAATTGTATTGTGCCTAAAACACAAAAGGGATTAGATGGTCGACCACCAATTTTGAAATTCAAGTGCTAAGGCTCACACTCACCATTTTCACATTGCTCATGCGCCCTCATGTCGGAAACCATCCAACGTTCAGAAAACATCCTCACTGATATAATTAAACGTGGTTCAATGTCTCGCAGCACTTGTGCCTATAAATACCACATTGATCACTGGGTTCGATGCACCACAGCTGCGGACAACATTTGAACTGTTCTCTCCACTATTTTTTTTCATCCTTGAGTTTTCATTTTTGTTGTTCTGCTCCCCTACAACATTGCAGAAGAATCTGTTCAATTTTGGAGAGTACTGTTTTGTGACAAAATATCTCTCAAGGACAGTGTCCTTGTTCATGGCTCAGATTTATTTTATTCTAACAAATTTCTTATTGGCAACTAACAAAATTAGGAAGCAAGCAATGTGTGTGTGTGTGTGAGAAATATTAGCTCTACCTTGTGAAAGTTTAATCACATTGCACAAATGATTAAATTGCTCTCACCTTCTTGTTACAAAATTCCTTGATCTAGGGCGGCTCGAAAAATTCATGCAGTATTTATAAACTGAAAAAGTAGTTTAAAAAATTTTAAAAAGTTTCCAAAATAAAAAAAAATGAAAAACAAAAAGCTAACAAACAAAGTCCAAAATAAAATTACATTATTTATAACTTATTAACGTCTTCCTTCCCCTTCCCCTTCCCCTTCCCTTCTCTCTCTCTCTCTCTCTCTCTCTCTCTCTCTCTCTCTCTCTCTCTCTCTCTCTATATATATATATATATATATTAGATTTGAGACTTTTTTTAATGCAATAAATAAAATTAAAATATTCAATTATCCTAATTACTGCATTGTTTGAAAAATAATTTTATAAAAGGGTCTTATGATATATTTTAAGTTAAGTTTATATATATATATATATATCTTAAACATCAAAAAATAAAATAAAATCATTAATTTATTTTTGTAAATATAAAATCATCATTTGACTCTTGATTCTTCTCTTTCTTTTTTATTTGATTGCTTTTTTTCCCTTTTTTTTGGTACATTGATTGTTTTGTTTTTGTCTAGAGTGTGGAAGAAAAAGAATGAAAAATAATAATAAAAGAGAATGTGCGTTAAATAATAATTTTTTTTTAAAATAATTAAATAAATAAAAATAATTATATAAAAATTTATTATTTATTAGTATATTTTATAACTTTTTTAACTTTAAAAAATATAATATTGAATCATTTAATTTCTGTCAAAACCCTGAAACTGAGAGAACGAAGAGAGACATAAGCCTTGGAGAGCTTTAGAAGATTATAATTCTATTTATAAAAAAAAAAAGATTATAATTCTTGATTTTCTTCCCTTGTTCATAAGGAAAAAAAATAACAGGGAATATCTAAATTTCCGCAGTCCAAACATGAAAGATTATCCGGATAGAAACAAAAAACGTCGGACTGAATATAATAATAATAATGATTTCACAAATAATATTTAAATATCGGTTGCTTGAGCTTTACGACATAATCACGTCGCTTTGGCCGAGTGGTTAAGGCGTGTGCCTGCTAAGTACATGGGGTTTCCCCGCGAGAGTTCGAATCTCTCAGGCGACGTTGATGTTTTGCTTTGTTTTATCGAAAGGGCAGTTTTCGTCTACGGCAACTTGAAGGTTAGAAAACACGAAGAAAGGGGCATAGCTCATTCTTCCCCCAAATAATAATTAAAAAAAGCTAGTTCAGATTTTAGCTGATCTGTTTTTTCCAAATATCAATCGTTTATTTTTTTATTTTAAAATAAATAAAATACAGGATGAAAATAATTTTTAACTTCTCCCAGATAAGTTGCTTTGCAGAACAGATCTCAGCCGTTAGATTTATTTTCTTTTAATCTTAACTGTTGATTTTTTTTTTATTTTTTTATTCTAAAAGAAATAAAAAACAAAATAAAGATTACCTTTTAACTTTCGCTAAAGAAACAAAAAAATTAATCAAAACACTAAAAATATAGCTTGATCAAACCTTTGATATTAAAAAAATATAAATCAACCAGTCAGATCTGCTACTGTACACGTCAGCACAGTAGAAGATCCTGGACACAATTATTATTTTCCATTTATAGTTTCCCCCCGCACCCCCCCCCCCCCCCCCTCACGCAATTCCCCGACATCCAAATCAATTAAACTTGGAGCACACTTTTCTAATCTCTCCCTGAGTTCCAGTTTTGACCTCAATGCTGCTCATCTTGATCATGGCCTTTGGAAACTCATACTCAAATCTCAGCCCCAATAGCCCCCTTATGGTCCCAGCATAATTTTGCACCACACTTCGTGTAGCAGAGTCTCCCCACAGCCTCTGGTCTGACTCTAAAACCCCATTACCATCCCGCACGTTCTTGAAGAAACTGACATCAAATTTGGCTGCACTATCTCTGTCTAACGGAACCTTTCGTAATCCATCTCCATTTTTGGGACAAAGAGCTTCAAGCTGGCCTAAGAAAGCTTGGCTTATAGTTGGGTCAGAATTCCCAGTGGTGGTGAAGTTGTAGAGGCGGTACCTGAAGAATCTGCAATCTGTTTGGCCTATAGTATGCGCGCCTGCATGAAAACAAGAATCCCAGACCCAAGTCATTTCACACCATTTTTTGATATTGATAAAATTAATAATCAACCTTCACTTATCAGTCCATAGTTAAACTTTTGGATTAATTGATTGTTGGGAGGAAGAGTATACCAACTAGTGTGACGAGGTCATGATCATCAAGGCCTTTGGCAGAAAATTTTTGCCTCTGGACAGAAATAGGGTCAAGTGGAGAAGGCAAGTTTGAGGCTTGAGATGCTAAAGAAGTCGCTCCATCTCTTCTTCCCGTGGGTACTGACCAGCTTGGGCCATCAGTCTGCCATATTTCAAGTGTTACTTTAGACAAACCCTTCATGCACACCATGTGTACGTAAGTGAATTTTCTGTAAATTTGAAGAGAGAAACAGAGAGAAAAAGAGAGATAGTCCCACTCATTCTCTCTTTCTCTTTCTGTCTCTCTTCAAATTTATAGAAAAATTTGTGGTAAAGAAGTTTAGAGAATGGGGTTAGAGATCATACCAAGTCAACAGCATCACGGGCAGCCAATGCTAGTATGTCAGCACACGACACCACTCCAGGGCATGTGACTTCTAGTTGAGATTTTGCATTATCAATCACTTCAAACCCTCTTAATCCCAGGTTTGGCGAAGCATTCTTCTCTGCAGAAGACCCTGATATCAATATTGAACCATCACAGCCCTATAGCACACATTTTCACATAACTAGTTAGTCTGTACGTAAGAATATATAGGAACAGGATTATGAAGGGCATTGATCCTGACCAATAGAAAAATATCAGGTAAGAAATTCAAACTCCAAATTCATCTCTATTTATTGAATCCTTAAGTTCTCATATTTGGATCCATTTGTCCAATAAAAATTTTTAAAGTGAAACCTTTTGAAATCCTAACTAATTACGTGAAATATATTCAAGTAAAATCAAAACAAAAAATAAGATGTCTCGAATAATAAGTAATATAATTGAAAATAACAAACTGACATAATATGAAATTGCAAAATCTCAATAATATTATCCTCAAATATGTCCCAAACACAAACCAACTATTAAGGATGACAACCGGCAAATCTTCATTCAAATCTTGTCCAAAAGATTTTAATTTGATAAATATAAAATAAATAAATACTATATTATGGATATGGGATTAGATAGGTATTGCATTACCTAAACCCAAACCCGAACTCTAATTTTTTTTGGGTTAAATTCAGATTCATTTCTTATCCCGAAATCCCAACAGAAATAGAACAAGCAGCCCGGCCATTTTGGCCAACCCATATGGTAGTTCAAGAATGGGGTTGAGGTGGCAAACCTGGACAAAGCAGTCATGGAAATGAAGCCTGAGAAGAGCAGGAGCTATGGTGGGATCTCTATTGAAGTGGGATTCAACTGTGGATCTTACTATGGCCTCAGCACTTGGGCATGAAGAAGAATAAAACCCAGTTTTCAGTTGGGCTTCTACTGCCAAACTCATCACCAAAATCATTAGAGAACAAAACCACATGCCTTTCATTTCAAATGAACAATACAATCTCTATGATGCTTCTCTTTCCATTGGTTGCCCCATTTGAACCACTTCTTATTACTTATATAAGGCTATGTGTCTAGCAAAAGAAGGTATCTTTTGTTAATATGATTGAGTCATTCAGCTTCTTTTTGAATTTTTAACCCCCCCCCCCCAAAAGAAAGTCAGTTTATGAGATTTAAATCTATTTTTCAAATGACACTTCTGATACGTGGAAATAAATGGACCCAAAACAGATGGCTAAGCTTTTTAAAGTTTTTCTTATGTTCATATTGGGGCTAGCATTGAAGGTTGGATTTGAGTTTGTATATTGTATAGTGGAGAGGTCTACTTCATCAGTCTCTCCCTCCCTTATCCTTGATGCTTCAGCTTTATTCCTCCACGCGTTTTTCTTTCTCTGATTATGCTACTACTCTGATAATCCTCTTCTTTTTGCTTTATTTGTTTTCTCCTTTTCATTTTGTTCACATTAGCTTTTGTTCATATTTTCGGATTAAAATTCTCAAGTATCACTTTTGCGGGAACATCGTGGATTTCCTTTTCTTCAATGTCTAGAAGATGGGAACTACTTAAAAATTGGGAAAAAATTTTACTCTCTTTAATTAAGACCTAATTACAAAGTTGATACATAAATTTTCAAATATAATAAAACATCTCTTTCAACATGCACTAACATGAAAACATTAAATCCAAGTTGAAATCATGTAGCCTCTGATATTTGCACTTCTATTTTAGCATGATATTGATATTGAAAGGAGAAAGAAGTCTCTTGCAATTAATTTGAACTGAAATTTAACATTCTTTTAGTCTAAAATTTATAAAGTTATATTTAAAATTCATGTATCTATTTTATAATTAGATCATAGTTTCAAAATATTGTTTCCCTGACAACTTCAGCAAATTGTTCACTAAAATTAAATCAGTATCAGTTGATGACAGAGCACAAATACATCCGTGTATGAGAGAGCCTGGCCTTATATTTCTATATTCATAATATGTGATCCCACGACTATATAAATTATACCAACGTTCAAATTAGTACAATACTCTTGATCTCTTTAGTGGTATTTGTAAGGTCAGACAGCATTGCAATAAAGTATTGTGTGCTTTATATTTTTGTGTGCTTCGCAATATTCACATGCCTTAAATTGTGGGGAAAACAATAGGAAAATACATAGATTGCATTTCATGAAGCTTCCTCTTGCGGAAAACCACTAATTGAGTGGCTTACACTTGCCTTGATTCTGTGTTGAATTAATAAGTTAGAATATTGAGGAAGATGTGTCATACAAGATATAAGAAAATACAAGGCAAGTAAAAGTTAAGGTACCATTCTCTGTTTGGGAATAAGGGTTAATGCTAAGCTGGAGAAACGACTATACCAGGAACAACTAGCAGTACAATGAATTTCACAAATGGGATATTGGATATAAATGGGTCCATTGATGCAAATACTGTGTGAGCCAATGTGATTTGCAAGTAAGTCAGCATACAAGCCAGATGAAGTATCAATCAATATTTAACTTTACTTCCAGTTACACAATCCAGCAGTTTCAACTCTCAATATTAAATGATAATAACTTTAAGGTCATATTTAAAGAATAAATTACATAAAACTCTCTTGAGTGTGTGAATTTTTTTTTCTATTTTTAAAATATACATTTGAATCTAATTTTAAAATTTTTTATTAAAATATCCTCTATTAATCTAAATACATATTGAATTATTTTAAGTTAATGAAATGTATTTTAATAAAAAAATTAAAATTAAACTAAAGTGTAATATGACTTTTTGTTTCAATAAAGATTTATATATATTTTAAAAATAGTAGAAGGTTGATATAATTTCAGTAAAATTTAAAAGAGGTTTATATAATTTATTTATTTTTAAATAAAACATTTTAATGAGGAAAGGTAAGTTTGAATAGTATTTACAAATGTTTTAATACAAACATATTTTGTTTGGATAATTAATAACATTTTTAAAAATAAAATTAAAATAATTAAAACATGTAATAGTTTTATCAAAAGTAAAAAAAAAATTCAAAAAAAGCAAAAAATCCCTCTGGTGGAATTTTGAGTTCCTGTCAAACGGGCTAGTCTAGCCCAATCTTTCTTGCCTGAACCAAAGATGGTCTTATTGTTTTAGAGATCTGACCAAAAACAAGAATAATTAACGAGCCCAAATTGGTCGAACTTGTTGACGAATAAATGCATTGGACTGGGAGCTCTTCGGCACGCAAGCTAAACAAGCTAATTCGTGGACATCATTTATGCCAATATTTTAAATTTGAGCAGGTTATTAAAGCGAAATAATCAGCAATTTATAATTTAATAGTTTGATTATAATTAAATTGTGATCAAATTTTTTTTAAAATATATATACACAAAATTTTACCTCTAAATTGATACATATGTTATAAAATAATATTTAAAATAGATATAAATATTTAAAAATATTAAAATTAATTAAAATATTTTATATATGACATCATAAATAAGTTGGTAGAATCCATTAATTATCATAATTTTTTATCACATGATTTCAAATCTCTAATGTAGACAAAAAAATAAATAAATAAATTTGATTTTTCTACTAATTCAATGCCAACTTATTCAGTTTTTGACAAATTCAATCAATTTTGATTTATTTTTTAAGCCAATTTTAAAAGTCAAATAGGTTGGAGTCGTGACTAATTCACCAAATTTTCAATTCTTCAATTTAGTCTAGTCTTCTAATTAGTGATTTATGCTTTATATGCATTATATAAATAATAATATAATGTATACAAGTAGAAATAAGATAAATTACCCTCATTTCTCTTAAAATTGAAAAAATACAAGTTGTAGGTCCATGCAATGGAAAGAATAATGTTAAATATTTTTTTGTAAATTATATATGTAATTTATTAATTTGTAAAATTAATTTCTATTTATTATTTATTAAATAGTAGCAATATTTTTAAATATATATATGTGTGTGTATAAAGAGATAAATAAAGAATTTAAAACTAAATGTAACTAAAATAAATCAAATAAAAATAAAAATAAACTTACAAAAAAAGTAATGATTAAAACATAATTAATTACAAATTAAAAGAAGTTGACAAACATTACTCTCCATATTTCTTCGTATAATTTCTCTTACCCTTTTTTATCCCTGTCCTTTCTCCTTCATATGATTTTTTCTGGTAAAATTATAGAAAAATATTATTAATTAAACCATCTTAATAAATAAATGATAATGAATTGCAATTAGAATTAAAACATTAACAACAAATACTCATTGATAGAAGAAGAAATAAAACATATATATTCATAAAATCGAATTCTTTTGTATACAATCTGTCTACTTTCATCAATTGATACAAAATAAATACATAAATAATACTGATGTTGATATTTCTAAAGTGATTGAAGAAATCAACAATATTGAAGCTGTTGATGAAACGCCTTTGCAAATTAAATCTTTTTATGTTGCGTTCGTGAGTCTGAAATTTCCTTGCTATTTCTTCCAACACTACAACCATCATCACTTGTGCTTGTGTTTTTCTGCTCCTTCTTTGTCAGATAACCAAGGACAAGTTTCTTCTAAGAGGAGAATAATGCAGTATGAGAAGAGATGTTTATTAATTATTTTGTTATGTGACAATGTTATCATTATTTGAGATTTTGGGTTAATAATTTAAGAACAATTGGGGTATATCTTAAGATTTTAATTAGGGTTGTTGCTATTTTTTCCACCATTGCCACTCTTTTGCTTATGTTTTTCTCCTTCTTCATTACAAGAACAAGTTCTTCCAACCTAGGGAGAATAAGGCAGTATGAGAAGAGATGTTTATTAATTATTTCATTATGGGACAGTGTTATTGTCATTTGGGAATCAGGGTTAGTAATTTAGGACAATTGGTATAGCTTAAGATCTAATTAGGGATTTGAATAAAGTCTCATGGGCTTATTTTTATGTTTGCTTATTGGGCCTAAGATTATGTTAGCTCATATCTTTCCTTTAATTATGCTTTCAGTGAGTTGTAATTGTTACCCCTTTCATTATTGAATATTGAATTGAGATTTGCGTTTGAACATTTTGTTCCTATTCTTTTGGTTCCCTTTCTCTAGTGTATCATAAACTTTTTTTGGAATTAGAAAATGACTAAAATATCCTCATGAATAATATTGATTTTTATTATTAAAAATATAATTTATTGAAAAATATATTTTTTAAATTTTTTATTTTAATATTATTTATTTTATAGTGAAATCATAAATTTTATTTGTTCTAAGCTTTTATCAATTTATAATAATATTTATGTTTATTTATATTTATTTAATCACATGTCATTATTTAAATTAATGCAATTAAAATTTTTTAATTATTTAATCTAAAAAATTTATTTTGTGATTATATTTTTTTTGTAATATTTATTTATTTTTATTAAATAATTTTCCAATTTCCTAAATTTAATAAAGTGACTATTTTCTTTTCCTTCTTTTTTTTCCTTTGTCTACTGAAAAAAATCAGCAACATGATATTTGGTTGACTATATTATCATATGCTTAAATTCAAGTTTTATTTCATGAATCTTAATCTCAACATAGATAACTTATTTTTACTAAACAAAAAGTTTGTATCAATTAAAGATGCGTACAAAGTACAAACTAAACCAAATATTACTAAAAGCTACAAAATATAGTTACGAATATTTTAAAGTACTTGTACAAAATTGGGACAATACCATCCCAAACTTTGTGCGAAATGATCCTCTGAAATGTCTTCCTCTAAATTTTGTTTAAAATGTTGCACATTTCTTTCTTTTTAAATTTTTTTCAACTTTGTTTTTCCCTCC
>JAIUCV010003670.1:17500-20343 GCA_026724425.1 Erythrophleum ivorense
CCGCCCCGTGGATATCTTTGCTTCGGAACAAAACAATTAGAATTAGGCTCGGTCAACTGGAATGTGTATTATCCATATAGGGGATCTTTCAATTGAGAAGATCCATCGACCTGAGACGAAGAGAAAGAAAGGTCTATCTATTTTATTTAGTTATTCAGTTAAACCAATGATTCGTTATTGGAGCAGATAGCAACAACCATTTCATCCGGCATACGTATTTTTGATTTTCCAATGGATTTACATCTTTCATTAATGGAAATTTTTTGATGTAGTGAGTAATAGCTCTGGTTGTTCGCTCTTCAAGAATTCTTGTTTAGGCAGTTCATACCATCCATACATAATGTTTTGATCTAAGATTTCAATTCTTCCATGTTTCCGCAGTAGCATATTGTTCCATGGAGCTAAGGTCCAAAATATGGAAGAAACAGGTGTTTCCACGACTCTACCACCCAGTCAATTCTGTTTCACTTAATCCCTATTTCATGGCCACATATCTTTCCGGCTAAGGAATGGGAAACTTTTCTTTTGTTACATGAATCCAATTTTCATTTCATCCGGGAAAAGCCATCTTTTTCTCAACAATGTCTTTGTCATTTGATCCAATAGCGTTCCGTTAGATAGGAACAGATTTGATAAATACTGATAACTCTCGGATAGAGTATTAGAACGGAAAAATCCATTAGATAATGAACTATTGGTTCTAAGCCATCTCTGGCGATGAATCAACAATTCGAAATGCTTTTCTTGCGTATTCTTGATAAACCAGCGTTTAGACATAGATGTAGAAGGATCTGTTTGGGAAGTAAGAAGCCCCCTTGACATCTCTTCATCTGCAAAGAATTCTCGATGGGAAAACACAGAGACAAAAGGCTGATCTTTGAATAGGAAAAAGAGTGGATCCGCAGGGTCCCAAATGAATTGGCTTATTCGAAAAAAGCCTTGTTCTTTGGAAGATCTATCTCGTGTCTGGTACTGCATGGTTCCACTCTGCAAGAACTCCGAATCATTCTCTTGAAGCTCATCCTCTTCATCATAAATGATCCGCTTGCCCCGAAATGACCTGGCCCAATAGGGAAATCCCAATTCATTGGGCCTTTCGATACAATCAAATAGAAAGCCCCAAGGGCGCCATATTCTAGGAGCCCAAACTATGTGATTGAATAAATCCTCCTCTATCTGTTGCGGGTCGAGGACTCCTTCCCCTTCTTCAAACTCCGATTCATATTTTTCATAGAGAAATCTCTGATCAACGATAGAACAAGATCCATTTTGAATCATATTTAAGGGATTCCTTGGTTCGGGCCGAAGAAGCAATGTCACTCGATCATTATCAAACTGACTGCAATCTTTTTCTGTCCGTGAGGATCCCACCAGAGCGCCTTCTACTTCTAATAGGCCATGAACTAGATCAGAATCATTCTCAACGAGTCCATAAGAAGTGATCCCATTTTTTTCATCAGGTCCGGGTAGAGACCAAAGGTCTTGAGCGACCGATCCGCAGAACAACTCAAAAGATAAAGAAGTATCGTTAATTTCTTCATGCTCGTTCCAAGTTCGAAGTACCATTTGTACAAATAAGAATCCCCCTCGTTACATGATTTCTTCTTCATATAGATAGATATAGGATCTATGGAGCAATTACTTAGAAGTACATTTTGTGAAACAGCCCTTCCTATCTGATAGAAAAGGATCCCATGATCCTGAACCGATCTTACCTGGGATCGCAAATCCCAAGTTTGTCTATGAAGAGCAGATCTAATTAGATTAGTGTCTATAATTGATTTCTTTTGTATAATACTAATCGATAGGGCCTCATTGGTAAGTGCTACAAGATCTCGTACATTGGAACCCATAGTTATGGACCCGAATCCATTAGTATGGAACATTTTCTTTTCCAAGTGAAATCCCCTAGTATATGAAAGAGTGAAAAAGTGCTTTCGTTGTTGTGGAATAAGAAGCCTTCGTATCTTAATGCATGTATTTAATTTATTCGGAGCTATTAGAGCGGGATCTACTTTTTGGGGAATATGAGTCGAAGCAATAACAAGAATATTTCTAGTGGAACATCTTTCACAATCCCTGGAGAGATAGTTCACTAATAGACCGAGGGATAAGTAATTCGACTCATTCACATCCAGATCATGAATGTTTGGAATCCATATTATGCAAGGAGACATTGCTTTTGCTAATTCGAATTGAAGGGTGATATAGATATCAAATCGGTCTTTTTCCGGCATCATATCCATAGTTAGCGCATTCATCATAGTTAGAAGCTCCAGCTCCGTATCAAGGTCACGGTCGATATCGTCACTATCATCAATATCGTCACTATCGTCAATATCATCAATAAGAAAACCCTTAGGCTTGTTATCCAGGAACTTGTTCAGAAATACTGTAATGAAAGGAACATAGGAGTTTGTCGCTAGGTATTTGACCAAATAGGATCGTCCAGTTCCTATAGAACCTATCACTAAAATACCCCTAGGGGGGGATAGGGCTAAGCGGAGCGAAAAGGGTTTTCCATGAGATGGGAAATGAAAACTATTAGCCCCACACGGGGTTTGTGAATAAGTGATTGTCTGATAATGAGCAAGGAATATCCGTCTTTCTGCTAAACAGGATGTATTGAACTCATAATTCATTAGATACTTTTTATGAATGTCAACTAAGTATCGTAAGTAAATTGCTCCCGGTTGTTCAATCATTTGATAACCAGAGTCATTCTTTGATAAATGATCACTATGAGTCAGACTCAATAGAATTTGATCAATCCTTTTTTCTGTCGTTAAGGTAGAGAACTGAACCAAGAATTCTCTTCTCTTTATCATCAATCGAATCACTGT
>JAIUCV010003671.1:0-20329 GCA_026724425.1 Erythrophleum ivorense
ACTTCACCCTAACAATGGTACTAAGTATTTTAACAAGTCTTTGAATAAATTCCTAAACGAACATGGTATCATTCATAAAAATACTTGTGTTAATAGTCTCCAGTAAAATGGAATTGCAGAATGGAAAAATTGTCACCTACTTGAAGTAGCCAGAGCTCTTATGTTTACTTGTAATGTACCACATTTCTATTAGGGGGATGCAATTCTTACTACGACATATCTCATCAATAGATTACCTAGCAGAATTTTTTCCTTCAAAACTCCTCTTGAAAAATTACGAGAAACCCATTTGACAACCCACTCTGAAAACAACTTTCCCTTGAAGGTCTTTGGCTGTTCAGCATTTGTTCGCATACATCATCATCGTACCAAATTGGAACCCCGAGCTATAAAATGTGCCTTTCTTGGCTATTCCTCTTCCCAAAAGGGCTATAAGTGCTATGATCCTATTTCTAAGAAACTTTTTATCAACCGTGACGTTACCTTCCACGAAATAGAACCCTATTTTGGCAAGTCTTCAATTCAGGGGGAGAGTTGAAGTGAATTTCAGACTTTGGTAAAAAACTTTGATCACATCCTTGAACTTGTGTGTCCCAATCTTGGACCTGTGTGTCCTGAACCCTTAGGTCCCAACTCTTGACTACTCACAAAGTTCTATGCCTTATCCTAGAGAGAATTCTATCTCAGAGGAAGAAAAAACTTGCAATAGTTCACAAAAAAAAGAATTAATTGTTTACTCACAAAGGAGAAAGCAAGTTGATAAGCCTCCTACACTAGAAGTAGTGCCAGAATCAGAACCGGTAGAGGAACTTGAACAAGTAGAGGAAGAAACTAAGCTGGATGAAGTAAGTGATGATCTTAATATACCCATTGCTTTTAGGAAAAAGACTAGATCTTGTACATTACATCCTATTTAGAAATGTGTCTTATAAGGTTCTCTCACCACAATATCATGCCTTTATCTCAGAATTAGACAAAGTTAAAATTCCTTGGAACATACAAGAAGTTTTGGATGTACCAAAATGGAGAAATGTAGTAATGGAGGAAATGAGAGTACAGGAAAAGAATGATACTTGGAAAATTGTAAATCTTCCTAACGACAAGAAACCTGTGGGATGCAAGTGGGTATTCACATTGAAATACAACTTTGATGGTACCATGAAAGATATAAGGCACGGCTAGTGGCAAGACGGTTCACTCAGACGTATGGACTAGATTATAAAGAAACTTTTGCTCTTGTGGCTAAAATGAAAACTATCATAGTAATATTGTCTATAACAGCTAATCTTGATTGGTCCACTTCAACAACTTGATATTAAGAATGCATTTCTTAATGGAGAATTAAATGAAGTGTACATGAGTCTCCCTTGGTTTTGGTGAAAGTAAGAATAACCAAGTGTGCAGGTTGAAAAAAATCACTGTATGGCCTTAAACAGGAGAGCCTGGTTTGATAGGTTCTCTATAGTCTTAAAGGGCGAAGGGTGTATACCAAGGATTGTCTGACCATACTATGTTTGTCAAGCATAGAGGAGATAAAAAGGCTATACACATTGTCTACGTGGATTATCATTCTTACAGGAGATGATGTAGAAGAAATTGAAAGAATCAAGAGTTCTCTTGCAAAAGAATTTGAGGTGAAAAACCTTGGTGAAATGAAATATTTTCTTGGAATGGAGATTGTTAGATCAAGAAAAGGAATTTATGTCTCACAGAGAGTATATTCTTGATTTACTGAAGGAGACGAGGATGCTTGGATGCAAACCTTGTGATATTGCAATTGAAGTTGGGAAAAGTAAAGATGATGGGAAAGCAACTGATAAGGAAAGATATCAAAGGTTGGTAGGAAAATCTTTCTTATACATGGCCTGACATTGCCTTTGTGGTTAGTGTAGTAAGTCAGCATATGAGCTCTTCCCAAGGAAAAACACCTAGAGGCTATTTACAGGATCCTGAGATACTTGAAAAGTGCACCTGGAAGGGGATTATTCTTCAGAAAACATGAAAATCTATAGAAATTTATACTGAGATTGGGCAAGCTCTGTGGAGTCCACGTCGGGCTATTGCATGTTTATTTGGGGAAATCTTGTAAAATGGTACAATAAAAAACAAAAGTTAGTTGCAAGAAGCAGTGCTAAAGCAGAGTTGAGAGCTCTTGCACATTGGATATTGGAAGGACTTTGGCTAAAAAGAGTTTTGGAAGAAATGTGAGTTTTAGCAAATTTTCCAATGAAACTTTATTGTGATAGTAAGGCTACTTTGAATATGACCCTTAATCCAATTCAACATGAGAGAACCAAACATGTTGAAGTGGATAGACATTTCATCAGGGAAAATGTGGAAGAAGGACTCCTATGTTTGACCTACATACCTACCGGTTAGCAAACTGACGATATCCTTACCAAGGGCCTTCTAAGATCAAGTCATGAAAGTTGTGTGAGCAAGTTGGATGTGATTAGCATCTATGATCTAACTTGAGGGGGTGTGTGGTTTGACCAAGATTTATGAAATAATATTTTTTTGTTATTATTCTGTAAATATTACCTTTATTAGGAGAGATATTTAGGGAGAGATCTTCGACACTTATGTAGAATGATTGTTTCCTTATTTTTTCACCCAATTTTGTGCCTCTTCTTTCTCAGCACCTTTTGTATATATTCAATCGTTATTTGTTGTGAATAATAATGGATTCATATTGCTCAAAACCATAGATACCTTTCCCTGTAATCATTTTAAGGTACCTTAGGATTTTCTAGGTAATCTCAAGATGGACTTTAGTAGGCTGGCTCATGAATTGATTCATGACATTGACAGGAAAGTTGATGTCAAGTTTCTTAAGTGATTTAGATAAATAAGCTTGCCCACAACCCACAAGTTTTTTGATACCTTTTAGTGTCAATAGGTGGGCTTTTTTGGGAGAATTTGCCTTGCAAGTAGCTTTTATGGGGACGTTATCTGGTTTACACACCAACATTCAAGTCTCACTTATTAGATCAAGGGTGTACTTTTTTTTAGAGATGACAATCCCTTTCTTTGACTGGGCCACTTCCATTCCTAAGAAAAATTTCAGTGTTCCAAGGTCCTAAACTTAAAATTCTTCAACTAGGACCTTTTTCAATTTTAGGATTTTATCAGCATAATTACATGTGACAATTATATCATCTACATATGTAATAAGAACGAATGTCTTTTCATTAGTTGAAAATTTAGTAAAAATGGTGTGATCTGCTTGCCCTTGTGTGTAGCCTTGTTTTTCTATAGTCATGATGAATCTCTCAAACCAAGCTCTAGGAGATTGTTTGAAACCATAGAGAGGTTTTTCGAGTTTGCCAACTTTTCCATTTAAGAATGCATTCTTGACATTTAGTGATACAAGGGCCAATTGAGATTAGTAGCAAGTGATAACAAAATTTTAATGGGATTGAACTTGGCTACTGAAGCAAAAGTTGCTTGATAATCAATTCTATACGTTTGGGTGAAACCTTTTTCTACTAGTTTGGCCTTATACTTGTTTTATGCTCCCATCAGCATTATATTTGATATTGAAGAATTTTTTACACCCCACAATCATCTATCCTTTCAGCAAGTTCACACTATCCCAACCATTCTTCTTTAAGGCATGCATTTATTCATTCACTACATTTCTCCATTCCTCTTGCTTAAGAGCTTAACAGCTACTCTGTGGTACTATAACATTAGATACCTTCACTACAAAATCTTGATTAGAAGGTGAGTTTTTTATACAACAACAACAACAAAGTCTTTTCCCACTAAATGGGATCGGCTACATGGATCAATCGACGCCATAAACACCTATCGTAAATCATATTTTTAAACAAACCATTTAAATCTAAATCTCTCTTAATAATTTTTCCTATAATTTTTCTTGGTCTTCCTCTACCTTTAATTATTGGATTATTTTCCATCTCATCTACTCTCCTAATTGGGGCTTCTATAGGTTTCCTCCCAATATGACTAAACCATCTAAGTCTTGATTTTACAATCTTTTCCACAATAGGTGCGACTTCCACCTTCTTTCTAATGCATTCATTTCTAATCCGATCTCGTCGAGTGTGTCCACTCATCCAATGCAACATTCTCATATCTGCAACATTGAACTTATTCTCTTGTTGACTTTTTATTGCCCAACATTCAGTTCCATACAACATTGTAGGTCTTATAACTGTACGGTAGAATTTACCCTTAAGTTTGAGTGGTACTTTTCTATCACAAATAACACTCGGAGCATTCCTCCACTTCATTCACCTCGTTTGAATCCTATATTTTACGTCTTCTTCTATTTTCCTGTTATATTATATGACGGATCCAAGATATTTAAATCATGTAACTTGTGGTATAATATGTTATCCAATTTTCACTTCTGCACTAGAAGTGGTGTGTCTTTTATTAAACTTACACTTCATATCTCTTATTAAACTTACACTTCATATACTCCGTTTTACTTCTACTTAAACGAAATCCATGAGTTTCCAAAGCTAATTTCCACCTCTTCAACTTCTCATTCATTTTCGCTCTCGATTCTCCAACTAAGACAATATCGTCTGCAAAAAGCATATATCGTGGCACTGGCTCTTGGATATGTTCAATAAGTATATCCAATACTAAAGTAAAAAGATAAGGGCTTAGAGTTGACTTTTGATGTAGACCAATAGTTATCGGAAAATTTTTTGTAAGTCCAGCTATACGAACTCTTTTTTTTTTTTTTTTTTTCCAAAGCCTTCCATAGAACCTCTCTTGGTACTCTATCATATATTTTTTTCTAAATCGATAAATACCAGGTGTAAATCTCTTTGATTCTCTCGATATCACTCTATTAATCTTTGCAACAAATATATTGCTTTCATAGTTGACCTTCTTGGTATAAAACCAAATTGATTCTCTGTAACTTGGGTCTCTTTCTTTAATCTTCGCTCAATTACTCTTTCCCATAATTTCATAGTGTGGCTCATGAGTTTAATTCCTCTATAATTTGCATAATTTTAAATGTTCCTCTTACTCTTATAAATAGGAATTAAAGAACTTCTCCTCCACTCGTTTGTCATTCTCTTAGATCTCATAATTTATTAAATAATTTTGTAAACCAACTTATGCCCTTTATTCCTAAACCATTCTATACTTCAATAGGTATATTATCTGGTCCAACTACTCTGCCAATTTTCCATTTGCTTTAATGCTTCTTTTACCTCTGTCTCACAAATCCTACGATAAAAAATATAATTTTGATCCTCTTCTCTAGTGTTTAACCTATTCGATTGCAATGAAATCTCGTGGGCTTCATTAAAAAGCCTATGAAAATGACTCTTCCACCATTCTCTGATATCTTGTTCCGTGATCAAGACTTTCCCTTTTTCATCCTTAATGTATTTTACTTGGTCCACGTCTCTTGTCTTTCTTTTCTTACTTTTAGCTAACTTGTAAATATTTCTTTCTCCAACTTTAATACCTAAAGATTGGTATAACCCATCGAATGCCCTCGTTCTCGCTTCGCTCACTGCCTTCTTAGTGTTTTTCTTAGCTACTTTATATTTTTTCCAATTTTCATTACTCTTACATAACGACCACACTTTATAACACTCCCTCTTAACTTTAACTTTAACTTTATCTCATACGCTTGCATCCCACCACCAAGATTCTTTATCTCTAAGTTTAAAATCTTTTGATTCGCCTAATATTTCTTTTGCCACCTTCTTAATCTCTTTAGCCATTCCATTCCACATATCGTTAGCATTTCTTTGTATTTCCCAAAGTCCTTCTTCCACAATCAGTCTTTGCAAATTCTTTTCTTTATCCCTCTTTAGTTGCCACCACTTTATCCTTAACACCCTATTTACTCTTCTCCTAACTCGTATGTCCATAACCAAATCTCTATGTTGAGTAGTTAAACTCTCTCCAGGTATAACTTTGCAATCTATGCAAAGTTTTCTATCCGATTTCCTTATAAGAAAGAAATCAATTTGAGAACAAACTCTTCCACTTTTGTAAGTGATAAGATGTTTCTCACGCTTTTTAAAACAAGTATTAGCTAATATAAGATTGAACGTCAATGAAAAGTCTAGAATAGTTTTACCCTCTATATTTGCTTCCCTTATGTCATGTCCTCCATGAACACCCTCGTAACTTGAAAATACACTTCCCACATGACCATTTAGATCCCCTCTTAGAAAATATTTTCTCCTAATGGTATTTCCTGAACTAAATATTTTGAATCTTCCCAAAACTTTACTTTGTGATAGTCTTCTAATCTTACTTGTGGTGCATAAGCGCTAATAAAGAGTTCCTTTTTCACTACTAACTTTAATGCAATGATTTTATCTCTTAACCTTTTTACATCCACTATAACATTTTTCTAAAACTTATTTATAATTATACCTACCTCATTTCTAGATTTAGCTTTCCCAGTATACCAATGTTTAAAACTTGAAGTGTCTAATTCTTTCATTTTTTCTCCTACCCATTTAGTTTCTTGTAAACACATAAAATTAATTTTCCTCCTAATCATAGTATCTACTATTTTCATTGACTTACCCGTAAGTGTACCTATATTCTAAGTCCCAAAACGAATTCTACTCTCGTGAACTAATTTCTTTATCCACATTCGTTCACGAAAATGTGGAAGCCCTTGCTTATTTTTCACTATACTCAGGCGATGATGTAGCGACTCTTGTTCATTTGTCACTGTACTCGAGCTATACAGCGCGTTACTTCCGGGCAACGACCTAGCATTATGTTTAATATATCGATTGTCTATGTCATAAAGATTCGACAAAGTTTTACGTTAGTTGTCGATTGTCTAACACAATCCTTCTCTTTTTTCTGGGCTTAGGACCGACTATGAAAAATAATTTGCATCAAGGCTCGTCATAGGCAGAGTTAAGGTGAGTTTTTTATAAGAAAGAAATTTCCTAAGCGGGTGCTTGGTGTAGGTCCTAAGCATTAGGGATATCCAAATCATTATTGTTAGTTTGAAGAGTTATACCTGGACTTGGACTTGGATTAGAGGAAGTGCCGTGTTCAGGGGTTGGACCAACCTCTATCTCATGGGCCTTCTTGTTTTTGGTGTAGACAAAAATGTCTTTTTGTTGTTTTTCTTCTTCCTGACCAGTAATAAGACCTGGTTTAGATTTGGGTTCACTATGGATAGTAGTAGGAATACTGTTATTGGTCTCGGGTGTTGTAAGGACAGAGTTATGCTCAGTTGGTATTAGGGACAAATTCATGAAGTTGAGGTCCGTCTTCAATGTAAAAGCTCCATTCCTGGTGATGGTTAGCGTTCTCCCTCTAAATGGAGGTTTTGGAGAAGGGTTGGTCTTTAAAAAAGGTAACATCTTTAGAGATAGAATTTTTGCAAAGGTGAGAAACACTGATTCCTTTCTCTTGAGAGAGAGAGAGTATCCCACAAAAACATTTTTAACAGCTTTAGGATCAAATTTATTGTGTGGCGAAGGTGCACAAAAGTAGTGCAACAAAGACTTAATGGGGTAATGAGGAAATTATTTGGGTGAGTGGAATTCGCATGAAGGGTGGTGCATGGGATTTGAAAATTGAGGGCTTTAGTAGGCATTCTATTAATGAGGATAAACTTAAGTAAAAATGGCTTCCCCTCAAAAAAATTTTAGGAACTTTAGTGGTGAATATAAGGGATCTAGCCACTTCAAGGAGGTGTCTATTTTTCCTCTTAGCAAGGCCATTTTGTTGGGAGTTATTTATGCAAGAATTTTGATGGTGTATGCCATTCTCGGCTAAATATGTATTAAGGTGAGTGTTAATATAGTGTTAATATATTCCCTAGTATTATCTGAACGAAGAACCTTAATAGCTATTAAGGATTGAGTTAGGGTAAATTGGTAGAAATTTTTGAAAATAGTTTTTCCCTCATGAAATATACCCACATTACTCTAGTATGATCATCAACAAAGATAATAAATCACCTTATAGCTGAATGCCCTTGAATTTTTAAGGTCCCCAAAGATCATTATGAATAAGTTGAAAGGGTGCGGTTTATAATGTTGTGGGCTGGTAAGTAGTCTTGGTATGTTTTGCAAGTTGACATGTTTCACATTGAATAATAGCATAATTTTTATTGAATAGGTCAGGAAACAAGCATTTCATATATTGCATATTTGGATGGCCTAAATGATAGTTCCATAAAAGCAAATCAGAATTTTTATTAACATTGTATCCTCCTTTATTTTGAGTAGCCATGCCCATAATATAAAGACAAGCCACCACCTTAGCATTGCCAATTGTCCTATTGGATGCAAGTCTTGAAAAACACATTCATCATCCATAAAATGAGCAGTACAGTCATCATCTTTGAGTATTTTGCTAATAGATAGCAAGTTGCATTGAAGGCTTGGAACCAAAAGCACTTTTTTTTTTAATATTAGGTGTTCTGAAATTCTAACAGTACCCAGACCAGAGACATTAGCTAAGGTTCCATTAGCTATTTTGACCTCTAAAGGTGAAGTACAAGGGTAAAGGTTTTCAAATAGGGATGAGTCATGTGGTCAGAGGCTCTTGAATATACTACCCATGTATGGTCATTTAACATTTGAGTACTTAAGGCAAAAAATTTACTTAATTGGGCAATATTCCCAAAAAACTTATTACCCTTGGAGTGTTCATGAGTGGCTGAATTCTGGTTTACAAACAGCTTTTGAAGGAGATCCAGTTGCTCATGGTTGAAAAGAGAAGGATCTCTTGAGGGACTTAATTGGGCAATATTCCCAGAAAACTTATTACCCTTGGAGTGTTCATGAGTGGCTGAATTCTGGTTTACAAACAGCTTTTTGAAGGAGATCTAGTTGCTCATGGTTGAAAACAGAAGGATCTCTCGAGGGGGCAGCTTCAATTGACATATTATAACCTTTATCTTCACCCTTAGGTTGAGAATTCAAGTTGGTAGGTTTGCCATGCAACTTCCAGCACTTCTCCCTAGTATGGCTTGCCTTTAGGCAATGGTCACACCAAAGCCTGCCATCGTTCTTCTGCCTATTGTTGAGATTTTGATTTAACTGTCCATGAGCAGCTAAGGCAGAATGCTTAACACTGTTTTGAGGATTCGGAGAGCCTAGTAGCAGCTTCTTGTGACTTTACTCTCCTAACTTTAGAAGTGGCTTAATAGAGAGGGAAATGGTCTGATCCCCATAAGTTTTCCAAGGACCTCTTCATATTAAACAATAATTTTAACATGCGTTTTTCTCAATAATTTGTTTATAGTTGGCTGCATCTTCATTGTAACTCTAGGTGATAGTCTCAAACACATCAAATTGCTACCACTATTTATTAAGAAGAGAGGCATGTTGAACAATGGACATCCCACCTCATGGAGAGCACGTTCAATTTCAAATGATTCCATTGTATTTTTGCTAGTACAGTAGGTTTCCTGAGTGGTTTCCTAAATATCCTTTGCTATTTTGAGAATGATGGAATTTTCACCAATATTGAGTGTCATGGAGTTGATCAGCCATGACATAACCATGTTTTCAGCATCTTAGACAAGGTACTTTGGATCAGTTGGGTTGAGTTGAGACATGGCTCATATAGGTAGCTGAAAATTAATGAGTTATTTCATATTTTGAAGCTCTTTTCTCATTTGAAATGGAATGAGTACAAATATATAGGATCATGGCAGTGGGAACAGCCATTTAGATCCAAAAATTATGCACCATAAAAGAGGGAAAATAAATATTTACAATCAATGCTAGCTAAATAAGGAATGATCCTAAAATAAAAGCATTAAAAGGTTGACAATCTGTAGCACCAGATCTGGAAACAATCACACCAAATCTGGAAATATCTTTAGCACCAATTTAGGAAACGGTAGCATCAGATCTGAAATATCTTTAGCACAAATATAGAAAACTAGTTGGGATCACAAAGGGATGGAGCCATTATGAGCCAAGATTATTTCCAATACTTTCCCTCAAGCTAGGGAGTAGATGTTAATAATTCCTAACTTGCACCCAAGTTCTTCAACTCTCACTTTAGGTAGTGCCTTTGTAAGTACATCAGCAACTTGAGTCTTTGTGGTGGTGTAAGGATAATTCAAGAATTCCAGAGTCAGCCTTTTCTTTGATGAAATGGCGATCTATTTCCACGTGTTTGGTTTTGTCATGTTGGATTGGATTTTTGGCCATGCTAATGGTAGCCATGTTGTCACTTAGCATCTTCATAGGACCTTGATATTCAATTTTGAGTTCAGTGAGTAGTGAGTAGGCGCAAAAGCCGTAGACCTTCACAAATTCCTTGTGCTAGAGCTCGATGTTATGCTTTTGCACTACTCCTAGCTACTATTGATTGTTTTTTGCTCCTCCAAGTTACTAAATTTCCCTAAACATAGGTAGATTATCTAGATGTGGATCTTCGGTCTATGATGGAGCCTGCCTAATATGCATCACAATAAACTTTCATTGTGTGGCAAATATTTTTTTGGAAGAAAATACCTTTTCTTGGGCCATTTTGAGGTACCTTAGTATTCTATAGGCTGCATCAAGATGAACCTCACATGGTTTATTCATAAATTGGCTAAGAACATCAACAGGAAAACAGATGTCAGGCCTTGTATGTGATACATAATTCAGTTTACCTATCAACCTCTGAAACCTCTTAGTGTCAACTGATGGACTTTCTTGACTAGACTTCAGTTTGTAGTTTGCCTCCATAGGTGTGTGATGGGTACCCAAGCAAGGTGGGGAACTCTCCTTCAAAAGCTAACTATTGAGGTGGGAGAATCATCCTACTTAAGTATCCTATTAAGTATCCCATATTACTCAATGTAGGACTTTAGCATCTCATATTACTTTGGTCTCCATCAGTGTGTCACTGGCTTGCATCCTAGCATGCCAGTTTTAGTGAGTAATTCCTATACTAGGTTTGGCCTCTTCGATTCCTAAGAAGTATCTTAAGTGACCAAGGTCTTTAGTTTCAAATTCCCTAGCCAAAGCCTTCTTGAGATTGAGAATTTCCTTTGTGAAATTTTTAGTAATAATTATGTCGTCCACGTAGACAATTAGGACAGCAATCTCTCCTTTAGAGGAGAATTTTGTAAACACCATGTGGCCTGTTTGGCCTTTCAAACCATGCCGCTGGAGATTGTTTGAGCCCACAAAGAGACTTATGAAGTTTGCAAACATTTCCTCCACTTGCGCCTTCAAAGCCTGGTGGAATAGACATATACACCTCTTCTTCAGGGTTTTCGTTTAGGAAGGTATTCTTAATGTTGAGTTGATGAAGAGGCCCATCAAGGTTGGTTGTAAGAGACAAAAGGACTTTAATGGATTTAAGCTTAATTACTGGGGCAAATGTCTCTTGATAATCTATTCCTTGATTTTGAGTGAATCCTTTAGCTACTAGTCTAACTTTATATTCGTTAATGCTGCCATCAGAGTTATATTTGATGTTGAAAATCTACTTGCAACCAACAGGGCATTTCCCTTGAGGAAGATTGACCAATTCTTATGTGTTATTCTTCTTGAGGGCATTCATTTCTTCTTTAACAGCTTTTTTCCATTCTTCTTGCCTCAAGGCTTCATGGATGTCTTGTGGGATCTTTTCATTGGAAACATTGGTTATGAATGCTTTGTGGGCAATAGACAGTTTTTCATAAGATATAAAGTTTCCAATGGAATGTTGAGTGCAAGATCTACTTTCTTTCCTTAGGGCAATAGGAGGTAGTTCAGATGGACTAGCTTCTAACTCATGGTTCTTTTTCCTTCTAGTATACATCAGTAGCTCCTTCTACTGTTGCTGGTGATTTTCTGCTGCTACAAAATTAGATTCTGGATCAGTTTGTTGCTATTCTTCAGCATTTGTTTCGCTGTTTGGATCAGCACTGGATTCAGGTTCAAAACCAGCTGCAAAAAAATGGTTATTTCTTGGAATGGTAGCGCTATTTTCCCCCTGATTTTCAGTACTACAACTCCATTCATTTTGATGAGTATTATCCCCCTGAAAGGAAGTTTTTTGGTAATAAGGTTTCTTTTCAAAAAAGGAAACATCCATGGAGACTACAGATTTTTTGAGTGGGAGAATAGCAAATATAGCCTTTTTGAGATGCTGAATACCCAAGGAAAATGCACTTTGTAGCCTTTGGGTCAAGTTTGTTACTTTGGTGGTTGTGAACAAAGGCTGTGCACCCAAAGACTCTAATAGGTAAGTGAGACACTAGTTGGGTGTTGGGGTAATTTTGAAGAAGGGTATTGCAAGGAGTATGGAAGTTAAGTACCTTAGAAGGTAGCTTATTAATAAGATAGACTGATGTTGTAACAGTTTCACTCCAAAAAAATTTTGGCCCATTCATGGTAAATAACAATGATCTAGCCATTTCCAGGATGTGCCTATTTTTTCGTTCTGTTATACCATTTTGTTGTGGGGTATAGGTGCAAGTGGTTTGGTGATGAATACCTTGTTTAGTGAGATAGGTACTTAAGGTAGAATTCATATATTCTCTCCCATTATCGCTTCTCAAGACCTTGATAGGGGTTTGGAATTGGTTTTTGATAAGTTGATGGAAGCTTTTGAAGATAGTTGGTACTCAGATTTTTCTCTTATCAAATATACCTAAGTAACACTGGTGTGGTCATCCACAAATGTTACAAACTATCTATGACCTAAGAGACTCTTCACCTTGGAGGGACTCCCCACACATCACTATGGATTAATTGGAAGGGTTGTGAGGGTTTATAGGAGTGTAATGAGGAACGTCAGATTTGGCACATGTATTCAAGGAAGAGGAAGAAAAAGAATGCTGAGGTGGCTTAGTGGGGTCGGAATAGATATTATTACGCTAGTAACTAATTTGGCAGGAGAGAGAGTGTGGGATTTTCTGTTAGGAGAATATTTTAGGCATGGGAGGCATGAGAGAGGAGGAGGGAAATTCTGTGTAATGCATGAGGAGAGACTAGCCTCTCGAATGCTATGTTCCTCTGTTTTATTTTCTTTATTTCCTTCTCAGTACTACTGTAATTCATCTCTGATAATCTATCCATTAGCAAGGTGATACTGATATAATGGAATAATACTGCATAAATCCCATCAGAGTGCAAAAGATAATTGGCTTTGGTATGCTTTGCTAGTTGACATGTTTCACAAGAAATAACAATAGCATTTTTATTAAACAGATTTGGATACATCCTTTTCATGTATGAGAAATTGGGATGTCCCAATCTATTGTGCCGAAGCATAAGGTCTAATTTTGCATTGGTTGTGAGACTCCATTTATTTGAATTTGTAGGACCTATGAGATAGAGATAAGCTACTTCCTTAGCATTGCCAATCATCCTCTTGAATGCCAAGTCTTGAAATTTACAGCTACCATCAAAGAAACAATTGTTGTCCTTTACGAGATTGCTAATTGATAAGAGGTTACATGTAAGTTTAAGAACTAATAATGCATCTTTAAGGACCAAATTTTCTGACAAGGTGACTGTACCAACACCAGTCACTTGAGTTAAAGTTTAATTTGCAATTTTAACCTTTAAATGGTGTCTTGTATGGACTGAAATTGTTTGTGTCATGTGATTAGAGGCTCCTGAATCTACAACCCAATGATTTTCTAAAGTTTGTGTATTGAGGGCCATAGAGAAGTTACCTGATGGGGCTGCATTACCAGCCCCTACCATAGGTTTATTATCATTTGATGTCATCGTTTGCTGCCCAAATTTTTTCTGCAGAAGGTCTAATTGCTCACGTGAAAATAGAGTATGTTCACAATTGGTTCGCTCCTCTGTGCTGGCTATGTAACTCCTAGCTTCTCCTGTTTGCTTAGGTTTCCAATTTGGGGGCTTTCCATGTAGATTCTAGTATTTATCTTTAGTGTGACTACTCTTATGGCAATGGTCACACCATATTTTGTCTTGTTTCTTTTGCCTATTGTCACTATTCTGACTCAGTGGGCCATGGGCAGCAAGGGTAGCAGCAGTTTCATTCTAATTTAGGGTGTGATTTGAGCCTTGTATTGCCTTTCTCCTACTCTCTTCCCGCCTAAATTCAGAAAACACCTATTTTAGAGTAGGTAAAGGTTTTATAATAAGAATTCTTACCCTTACATCATCAAGACTACTGTTGGCATCCAGAATTTGTAGATGCATTTTTTCTCTACAATTTTTTTGAAATTCCCAGCATTAGTGGTGCAGTTCCAAGTATAGCTTTCTAGGAGATCCAACTAACAGCCAATACTCTGAGAGACTATTGAAGTATTGATTTACAAGCATGTCTCCTTGTTTCAGCTCATGGATGGTGCATTTGATCTCGAACATCTTCGCTGCACTTTCTTGGGTGGAGTAGGCTTCGCATGCATATGTCATGGGCAGTTTCATGAAACATATAGTTCTCTCCAATCGTTGTTTCCATCGAGTTGATCAGCCATGCTATGACTTGGTGGTTTTCGGCCTTCCATACTTTGTATTTGGGATCATCATTTCCTGGTTAAGTAGTTTTTCCAATCAAGTCTCCCTCCTTTCCTCTGCCATGGATGTAAACCATGACTGATTTGCTCCATTGTGGGTAATTATACCCATTCAGTTTGTGTCCAGTAATACATACTGGTGTATTCTCATTCATCCCTTGGTTTGTTTGGGATGCCATATCAACAAAGGCTTTAGATGTGCTTTGGGCTGTATGCAAGCCATATTTCGGCATGTAGAAGAGGGTTAGGCTAGTAGGGCTCTGATACCATGAAAATTATTGAGCTATTTCATATTCTAAAGCTCTTGTCTCATTTGAAATGGAATGAGTACAAATATATAGGATCATGGCAGTGGGAACAACCATTTAGATCCAAAAATTACGCACCATAAAAGAGGGAAAATAAATATTTACAATCAATGCTAGCTAAATAAGGAATGATTCTAAAATAAAAGCATTAAAAGGTTGATAATCTGTAGCACCAGATTTGGAAACAATTGCACCGAATCTAGAAATATCTTCAGCACCAATTTAGGAAACAGTAGCATCAGATCTGAAATATCTTTAGCACTAATTTAGGAAACTAGCTGTTGGGATCACAAAGGGATGGAGCCATTATGAGCCAAGATTATTTCAAACAGTAGCCATATTTCCCTTTCCCTTGAATGTACATGAGGACGCTAGAAGACCATTGTATGTTGTTGGAACATTGAGTTTATGTCTAGTGATGATTACTGGAGATGACTTGTTGGAACTGTTCAGGAGAGGCAGTTCACTGGTAGCAAAATCCCAGAGACGTTGGGGTTGCCAGGGGTTACACTAGACATGGTGGTGTTTGGTCTATCCAGAGCTTGAATTTTAAGGGCCCTTGTACTGCCAAAGGTGAGAGAGGATGGATCAACCATCTCCCTGATACCATGTAGAAAATAGGTGAAAGGATACACTGAATAGTTCTTGTATTATTTGATTGATAAGAAGCTACAATTTATAGGACCAGGGCAACATTCTAGCCACTAGAATCCTTTGATCAGGAAGTCCAAAAAGGAAAAGAAATAAACTTGAATTGATAATGGAAATAGAAGGAAAATAACAGGGAATTAAAGTGTTTACTCCATCCCATGAAATATGGGAAGGATGAACAAAAATGGAAACAAAATAACAACTAATGACTAGGAGCAATTAAATGGGACAACGAATAGTAGTAATAAAGGAAATAAAAGAAGATTCCATGCCATAATTACCAACATACTTGTTGAGTTGGCTTAGTTGCTCAAAGCTCCATATTGTTTGATGTATGTCATCAATCTATTACAATTATATTTGATTAGGTCCTTTCCATGGATGGATGTAACATTAATCCATTTTGGGATTCAATGCACTCTAGTTTGTCAATTGAATTGATATAGTTTAGCTTGAAACGTTTTCTGGCTTTGAAGAGAGTGATTAGATATGCATTATGTTGCCTTTGTTAGATAAAAATTGTAGGCAAGAGATGGGGATGCTCTGTTGCTTGTTAATATTATTAAGACTTTCTTGAAGAATAAGTTGATTTCTTCATTGAAGCACTGCAGCAAATTTATAACAAGGAAGCATGGCTTGTTTCCTTCTGATGTAGGACAAGAAGGAATTTTGGGAAAAAAATTTCTCAAAATTAAATATCAATACGATGTAACAATGATCAAAGGGTAAAATTCTCAAATGACAAGAGGCTGATATATAGGCAGCCAAAATAAGAATTTCTAATGAATTAGGTATCCTAACGATACCAGGTTTCCTAATCCTACTAGATATTATGTGTCATTATGCGCCTATTTTAATTAACTTGTTTTTATTTTATTTGTTTTGTTTTAATTAAATCTTATTTGTTTTTAGTTATTTTTTGGTTGATGCTTCTATGCATTTAGGATTACCTTAACTCTCTCATTTAGGATTACCTTAACTCCCTTGTCTTGATTAGGATAACTTTAGCTTAATTTTCTGTTTTGATTATAATAGAGTTATTCTATTTTTTAGAGTTAGGTCTTTTAGTAGAAGTAAGAGTCTGTTCTCCTTTTATCTTTTATATATGTACATAGTTGCTATTCAAAAAAGTAAGTTGAGAGGATTATTAACTCTAAATTTTTACATGGTATTAGAGCCACATCGGCTTGAACCAAACGTATGCCTAGATGCGGCTTCCAAACCCTTTTGAACAGTGAAACTGCTGAATCATCCCTAGGGATGACTACTCAAAGTTGTCAAGCTACCCTTGACACTGCACCAATCTTGACCAGAAGTTGTACACTTGATGGGAATAACTACCTTCACTGGAGTCAATTCGCCCCCATGCTCATTTGTGGGAAGGGGAAGGAGGACTACCTATATGGCTAAGCCTGCCAACTTGGAAAAAGTGACACCAAGTACAAAATTTGGCGTGCTAGGAATCACATGGTGATGACTTGATTGGTTAGTTCAATGACCACCAATATAGGGGCAAAATTTCTCCTATACAAGACAGCCACAAAGATCTAGGAGGTAGGCTAGATATCATACCCCGCAAGGGGAAATTTTGTGGTCTAAAAAAGAAAAAAGAAGAGGGGAAAAAAAGAAAAAAAGGATAAAAAGAAAAAGAAAAAAGGAAGAAAAAAAAAAGTCACCCATGTAGAGAAGACGATTGACAATGCTAGAATAGCTCCAAGCTTGGAATACCTAGCTTGAGGGGAAGTGTTGGAGATTATGTGTCATTATGCATCTATTTTAATTAAGTTGTATTTATATTATTTGTTTTGTTTTAATTAAAGCTTAGTTGTTTTGGTTATTTTTTGGATAAGCCTACCTATATGGCTAAGCTTGCCAACTTGAAAAAAGTGACACCAAGTACAAAATTTGGCATGCCAAGAATCACTTGGTGATGACTTGATTGGTTAGTTCAATGACCACCGATATAGGGGAAAATTTTCTCCTATACAAGACAGCCACAAAGATCTAGGAGGTAGGCTAGATATCATACTCAGCAAGGGAAAATTTTGCGGTGTAAAAAAGAAAAGAAAAAGGAAGACAAAAGGAAGGATGAAAAAAGGACAAAAAGAAAAAGAAAAAAGGAAGGATAAAAAAGTCACCCATCTAGAGAAGATGATTGACAATGCTAGAAGAATAGCTCCAAGCTTGGAATACCCAGTTTGAGGGGGAAGTGTTGGAAATTATGTGTGATTATGCATCTATTCTAATTAAGTGGTTCTTATTTTATTTGTTTTGTTTTAATTAAAGCTTATTTGTTTTTAGTTACTTTTTGGATAATGCTTCTATGTGTATAGGATTAGCATAAGTGTTTTGTTTTGATTAGGATAAGACTGGTTTAAGTTTTTTATTTTGAATAGGATAGAGTTATCTTGTTTTTGAGAGTTATGTTTTTCAGTTGGAGTAAGAGTCTGCTCACTTTTTATTTTTTATATATGTACATGGTTGCAATTCAATAAAATAAATTCATAGGATTATTAATCCTGAATTTCTACAACTATGATATAGGCTAACATAACCCTAAGACCTAAGCGTTTATTCAAATCCCTAATCAATAGTTAAGTACACCAATTTCCCAATGATAAATGCTAATTCTGGAATAACGGTTACATTGTCACATAGTAATAATAAATTAAATAATGATTCAATGGCCTCATACAACATTACCTTGGTTTAGCAGTTGGGGGTGACCTTGGTATTCAGTTCACTTTAAAAAAAAAAAAGTGAAATGAGATGTCAGGATTTATTTACTTTTTTCTTTTTATATTTTTTGTTTTGTTTTGTTTTTTTTCTTGGCTTGAAACATTCATATTTGGAAATAGTATCTCATTTTTTTTTGGGTGGTTCTTTTGGGCAGCTATTTTGGATGTGATCCTCAGTTGGAAAGCACAACGTAGTATGTCAATCCATGTCAAGTTAAGATACATTCTGAAAGTTGTCTCAGCTGCAGCATGGGTGATTGTTCTATCAGTTACTTATGCATATACTTGGGATAATCCTCCTGGGTTTGCTCAAACCATCCAAAGTTGGTTTGGAAGCAATTCAAGTTCGCCTTCATTGTTTATTTTGGCTGTTGTTGCTTACTTGTCACCAAATATGCTAGCTGCTGTATTGTTTCTGTTCCCATTCATTCGTCGATTTCTTGAGAGATCGAACTATAGGATTGTGATGCTAATGATGTGGTGGTCACAGGTAGGCAGTGTGGAAACCTTGGTTTTCTCTGAATCTTTCAGTTTGATACACCGAGCACAAATGTTTAGCAAGTCCAACTTTAGTAAGAGGCCCTAACTTGATGTTTTTGATGCCTTTTAATTGGCAGCCTCGTCTGTATGTTGGTAGGGGAATGCATGAGAGCATGTTTTCACTTTTCAAGTAAGAACCTAGAGTTAAAAAATGCATTTTGGTATGAATGTATAACTTTCAAAGTTATCTGATGTTAATTTGTCCTTGTTTGTACTTTCAGGTACACAATGTTTTGGGTCCTCCTTATAATTACTAAGTTGGCTTTCAGTTACTATATAGAGGTTCTGCTTCTTCATTCAGCCTGAATCTGTTATTACTCAGATTAATTTCTGATTATGGTCTGCCTTTTCCATATTTCTTCTGCAATTTCACACAATTATATAAATGAATATTTTCAATTTTTTGAAAACAAACTTGTCTTCTTGTTAGAATATTGCTATTGGATTGTGGTTTTTGTATTCTCGTGAAGTGTTGCTACTTTGACTGAAATTTCAGCTATGTTTCTTTAGAATGGTTAATTTTACTAGTTCTGACTTTCTGATCTTGCTATAGATAAAACCTTTGGTGGGACCAACAAAAGCTATAATGAGTGTTAAAATCTCAACTTTCCAGTGGCATGAATTCTTTCCCCGGGGTAGGAAGCTTGAACACTGGTTTTTATATATATTTCATTATTCTAGAAAAATGTGTCATAAGTTATTGTTTGCTTGCAGCTAGGAACAATATTGGCGTTGTAATTGCCCTTTGGGCTCCAATTATTCTGGTATGGGCTTATGATTCACCTGATTTACTTTTTGAATATCTGCAGCAAAATAATCAAACTTTTTTTATTTTGTAGGTATACTTCATGGATACCCAAATTTGGTATGCAATATTCTCTACCTTATTTGGTGGTATTTATGGTGCATTCCGTCGCCTTGGAGAGGTTAGTAGATTGTCTACTTTTATTTTTGTTGCAAATCTTCCTTCGTTGATGGATATTTCTTGAAGAATATGTTTGTTTCTAAATCTTAACCAAATTTTTTCTTTTCTAGGATATTATCTTTGAACATTGTATATGTTTGATACTTTCAGTGTATGATGTATTAACCTGAATTTATTTCTTGCTTATGGCATATATCAGCTGCATTGAAAAGTTGTAGAAGAGTGTGAGTTTTGCTCCCAAGATTGTAGAAGGTTTACATTGCTTTAGGGGATTTCCATGTATGCTGTGCATTTGATATGCTCGTCAGATAGCTTATATATCTTTCCGAAGTTTATAGGTTCCCAAGGTTGTTTTATTGCAATCTATTTTGTTGGATATGCGTAGAATTTGAAAGGATGAAGTCTACTCCTCGGACCTTCTATTCTTATCCCATTCCTGTTATACTTGCAGAAGTTAACAATTCACTTATTTGATGGACATGAGTATTGTGATTAAATGACGGCCTGGGTTTGCTTTACAAAATGGTGCTTAGAACTGTATTGTCATGAATCTAGGTTTCATGTATTTTCCATAAAATGTGTATGTTGGGGAGTGGATAATGCTTTCTTGCTATTTTTTTTTCCTTCTTCCTTTATTTGATTTATGTTTCTGGAACACTATTTTATGGCTACATTCATTAATATCATGCCTCTATCTAAACTATTTTCATCTATTATTTCTTTGCTTCTTTGGCTTTCTTTT
>JAIUCV010003672.1:5000-7500 GCA_026724425.1 Erythrophleum ivorense
CATCATTGCCCCATGGCCCCTTGAGGAAAATGGAAGAGTTTGGCACGGGGGAACTCGCCCCGGGCAAAAGTTGGCACGGGGCCACTCGCTCACGGCTTGCCCGCGGGCGAGTTTGAGGGGGGCGTATGTGCCAAGTGAAAATCCGCGTGATCCAATTTGGTTTTTTGGGTTGGCATCATTGCCCCATGGCCCCTTGAGGAAAATGGAAGAGTTTGGCACGGGGGAACTCGCCCCGGGCAAAAGTTGGCACGGGGCCACTCGCTCACGGCTTGCCCGCGGGCGAGTTTGAGGGGGGCGTATGTGCCAAGTGAAAATCCGCGTGATCCAATTTGGTTTTTTGGGTTGGCATCATTGCCCCATGGGACCTTGAGGAAAATGGAAGAGTTTGGCACGGGGGAACCCGCCCCGGGCAAAAGTTGGCACGGGGCCACTCGCTCACGGCTTGCCCGCGGGCAAGTTTGAGGGGGGGCGTATGTGCCAAGTGAAAATCCGCGTGATCCAATTTGGTTTTTTGGGTTGGCATCATTGCCCCATGGGATCTTGAGGAAAATGGAAGAGTTTGGCACGGGGGAACCCGCCCCGGGCAAAAGTTGGCACGGGGCACTCGCTCACGGCTTGCCCGCGGGCGAGTCCGCGGGGGGGCGTATGTGCCAAGTGAAAATCCGCGTGATCCGATTTGGTTTTTTGGGTTGGCATCATTGCCCCATGGGACCTTGAGGAAAATGGAAGAGTTTGGCAGGGGGCTACCCGCCCCGGGCAAAAGTTGGCACGGGGCCACTCGCTCACGGCTTGCCCGCGGGCAAGTCCGAGGGGGGCCGTATGTGCCAAGTGAAAATCCGCGTGATCCAATTTGGTTTTTTGGGTTGGCATCATTGCCCCATGGCACCTTGAGGAAAATGGAAGAGTTTGGCACGGGGGAACCCGCCCCGGGCAAAAGTTGGCACGGGGCCACTCGCTCACGGCTTGCCCGCGGGCAAGTTTGAGGGGGGGCGTATGTGCCAAGTGAAAATCCGCGTGATCCAATTTGGTTTTTTGGGTTTGCATCATTGCCCCATGGCCCCTTGAGGAAAATGGAAGAGTTTGGCACGGGGGAACCCGCCCCGGGCAAAAGTTGGCACGGGGCCACTCGCTCACGGCTTGCCCGCGGGCAAGTTCATGGTGGTGGCGCTTGTGCCAAGTTGAAATCCACGTGGTCCACCTTGGTTTTCTGGGTTGGCATCATTGCCCCACGGCACCTTGGGCACAATGGTGGAGTTTGGCACAAGAGAACTTGCCCCGGGCAAGTGTTGGTATCATTGGCACTTGCTCACGGGTTGCCCGCGGCTTGCCCGGATCGCTCCAAAATGGTTGTGCCCGTACCAAATTAAAATCCACTCGATCCATTTTGGATTTTTTGATTTGTATGATTGCCATAGGGCCCCAAGAGGATGTTGGAGTCGCCGCCCGCCCGAGACGGTGGCCGGCGGTGGCCGCTTGGGTGGCTATTTGCCTAAGAAGGAAAAAATTCAAAATATATTGTACGAGTGTCCAAAAATTATGAAATTTGGCGAGGAGGGAGATCTCATCAATCTAAGCATGCCTGCAAAAAATCGTGCAAAAATTCGATCTCTAGGTCCAAAAAAAAACTTGTGCTAGCTGGCGAAAATGTATATCTCTTCCTGCCAGGATGGAAAGGGTGCGTTTTGCTCTTTAGGGGGGAAGGCTCTCTTGGTGCCATGCTCACCCCCCCTGCACCCCCAACCTTGCCACGCACCTTATGGGTGCAAGCAAGGGGAAGGGGTGGCCCGAGCATGGCACCACAAGTGGCCGGCCACCGCCCACCGCCGGGCATCCTCCGGCGGCGGCCGGCCACTTTTTCCGGCGACCCCCAAAATGTGTGGGCAAGTGAATCGAGATGGAATTTGACGGATTTTAAGGGGGTTGCCGGAAGTCGCGACGAGTTTATTGGGCTCCAACCCGCACCCGGTCATTCGTGGCCGCTTGCGGGGATCTTCCCATCGCTCCATCCCCGAGGTCCCATGTGGGTGGTGGCGTGCGGTGTGCGAAGGTAATCCGTGGAAACTACATTTGTTGCTCCTCCCCCCTCCAGTTGATCTCGTTGTTGCTCCTCCCCCCTCCAGACGATCTCTTTGATGCCCCTCCAGACGATCTCATTTCATTTCTCGCCACTTTGTTGACCTGTCATTGGGATCCAACCCCCCTTCGATGATCCCATTGAGTTCCAACCCGCACCCGGTCTCCCCAGGCCGCGTGCGGGGGTCTCCCCATCGCTCGTTCATTAAGGTCTCGCGTGTGTGGGAGGGCGGCAACCCTGTCGCCTGTTTAAGCATGCGTGTGGCTGGCGTGGAAGTGCGGTGCGCGGGGATGCAAGCTTTGTGCGAACTTTTTCTCCACCCCCCTTGAGCCCCCGAACTCGACTCTCTCGTTCACCCCCTCTTTGTTGAACTGGCATTGGGATTCGACGCTCCCATTGCGCTCCAACCCGCGCCCGGTCTCCCCA
>JAIUCV010003672.1:17500-20297 GCA_026724425.1 Erythrophleum ivorense
GCCACTCGCTCACCGGCTTGCCCGCGGGCAAGTTTGAGGGGGGGCGTATGTGCCAAGTGAAAATCCGCGTGATCCAATTTGGTTTTTTGGGGTTTGCATCATTGCCCCATGGCCCCTTGAGGAAAATGGAAGAGTTTGGCACGGGGGAACCCGCCCCGGGCAAAAGTTGGCACGGGGCCACTCGCTCACGGCTTGCCCGCGGCAAGTTCATGGTGGTGGCGCTTGTGCCAAGTTGAAATCCACGTGGTCCACCTTGGTTTTCTGGGTTGGCATCATTGCCCCACGGCACCTTGGGCACAATGGTGGAGTTTGGCACAAGAGAACTTGCCCCGGGCAAGTGTTGGTATCATTGGCACTTGCTCACGGGTTGCCCGCGGCTTGCCCGGATCGCTCCAAAATGGTTGTGCCCGTACCAAATTAAAATCCACTCGATCCATTTTGGATTTTTTGATTTGTATGATTGCCATAGGGCCCCAAGAGGATGTTGGAGTCGCCGCCCGCCCGAGACGGTGGCCGGCGGTGGCCGCTTGGGTGGCTATTTGCCTAAGAAGGAAAAAATTCAAAATATATTGTACGAGTGTCCAAAAATTATGAAATTTGGCGAGGAGGGAGATCTCATCAATCTAAGCATGCCTGCAAAAAATCGTGCAAAAATTCGATCTCTAGGTCCAAAAAAAAACTTGTGCTAGCTGGCGAAAATGTATATCTCTTCCTGCCAGGATGGAAAGGGTGCGTTTTGCTCTTTAGGGGGGAAGGCTCTCTTGGTGCCATGCTCACCCCCCCTGCACCCCCAACCTTGCCACGCACCTTATGGGTGCAAGCAAGGGGAAGGGGTGGCCCGAGCATGGCACCACAAGTGGCCGGCCACCGCCCACCGCCGGGCATCCTCCGGCGGCGGCCGGCCACTTTTTTCCGGCGACCCCCAAAATGTGTGGGCAAGTGAATCGAGATGGAATTTGACGGATTTTAAGGGGGTTGCCGGAAGTCGCGACGAGTTTATTGGGCTCCAACCCCGCACCCGGTCATTCGTGGCCGCTTGCGGGGATCTTCCCATCGCTCCATCCCCGAGGTCCCATGTGGGTGGTGGCGTGCGGTGTGCGAAGGTAATCCGTGGAAACTACATTTGTTGCTCCTCCCCCCCCTCCAGTTGATCTCGTTGTTGCTCCTCCCCCCCTCCAGACGATCTCTTGATGCCCCTCCTGACGATCTCATTTCATTTCTCGCCCACTTTGTTGACCTGTCATTGGGATCCAACCCCCCCTTCGATGATCCCATTGAGTTCCAACCCCGCACCCGGTCTCCCCAGGCCGCGTGCGGGGGTCTCCCCATCGCTCGTTCATTAAGGTCTCGCGTGTGTGGGGAGGGCGCAACCCTGTCGCCTGTTTAAGCATGCGTGTGGCTGGCGTGGAAGTGCGGTGCGCGGGGATGCAAGCTTTGTGCGAACTTTTTCTCCACCCCCCCTTGAGCCCCCGAACTCGACTCTCTCGTTCACACCCCTCTTTGTTGAACTGGCATTGGGATTCGACGCTCCCATTGCGCTCCAACCCGCGCCCCGGTCTCCCCAGGCCGCGTGCGGGGGTCTCCCCATCGCTCGTTCATTAAGGTCTCGCGTGTGTGGGGAGGGCGGCAACCCTGCCGCCTGTATAAGCATGCGTGTGGCTGGCGTGGAAGTGCGGTGCGCGGGGATGCAAGCTTTGTGCGAACTTTTTCTCCACCCCCCTTGAGCCCTCGAACTTGACTCTCTCGTTCACCCCCCTCTTTGTTGAACTGGCATTGGGATTCGATCGTCCCATTGCGTTCCAACCCGCGCCCGGTCTTCCCAGGCCGCGTGCGGGGGTCTCCCCATCGCTCGTTCATTAAGGTCCCGCGTGTGTGGGAGGGCGGCAACCCTGTCGCCTGTATAAGCATGCGTGTGGCTGGCGTGGAAGTGCGGTGCGTGGGGATACGATTGTTTTCGGACTTTTTCTCCACCCCCCTTGAGCCCTCGAACTCGACTCTCTCGTTCACCCCCTCTTCTTTGTTGAGCTGGCATTGGGATTCGATCGTCCCATTGCGTTCCAACCCGCGCCCCGGTCTTCCCAGGCCGCGTGCGGGGGTCTCCCCATCGCTCGTTCATTAAGGTCTCGCGTGTGTGGGAGGGCGGCAACCCTGTCGCCTGTATAAGCATGCGTGTGGCTGGCGTGGAAGTGTGGTGCGCGGGGATACGATTGTTTTCGGACTTCCCCATCCCTTGTTTGTTCCTCCGCCGGTTGAGCCCTTCTCATTTCCTCCCCTTGAGCCCTTGACTCCCTCGTTTAGCCCCTTGACTCCCTCGTTTTACCCCGTTGACTCCCTTGTTTTTACCCCCTTGAGCCCTAGCACCTGACTTTCTCGTTTACCCCCTCCCCCTTTTGTTGGAATCGACGCGAGTAAAGTAAATGTGCAGTAAGTGGCACAAAGTAAAAGTGCAGTAAGTGGCACACGATCTGGACCCGATGCGAGTAAAGTAAATGTGCAGTAAGTGGCACAAAGTAAAAGTGCAGTAAGTGGCACACGATCTGGACCCGATGCGAGTGAAGTAAATGTGCAATAAGTGGCACACGATCTGACCCGATGCGAGTGAAGTAAATGTGCAGTAAGCGGCACGATCTGGACCCGACTCGAGCGTAACGCATGCATGCCCAGCGGTGCTGGGTCGATGGCGCCCGATTCTTCCACTTGCTCGCGAGCCCTGGTGCACGCGGGGTGTGGTTGGCAGGGCGGCGTCGGCCCGAGCGAACGTGCGGGCGTGTGAGAGGTGATCGGATCGTCCCTGTCG
>JAIUCV010003673.1:0-20227 GCA_026724425.1 Erythrophleum ivorense
CTACGTCTGTTTTCATTTCAGGGCACCAGAACATTTTCTTTAAATCTTGGTACATTTTATTACTGCCTGGATAAATGGTATATTTACTTTTATATGCCTCATTTAATATTTCCTTTCTGATTTCTGTATTTCTAGGCACATACAACCTATCCCTATATCTTACTATATCATCCTCAGACAGATTAAATTCTTGAATGCTACCCTGGGCTATCTAAGTCCTAATATTACTTACATGGTTATCTATCTGCTAGGCCTCTCTTATTTGATCCCTCAGGTCATTTTTTATTTAGGTTTCACTCATTAATAGTTTCCTTGAATACACCTCACAAGAAAGACTCATGTTTCTGAATCTCTCAATTAATTCCTACTCTCGGATCATCATACAGGGCATGTGCATGGATTTTCTACTCAGGGCATCAGCTACCACATTAGCCTTACTGGGATGGTATTTCAATGTGAAATCATAATCTTTCAAAAATTTTAACCATCTCCGCTGTTTCATATTTAACTCTTTCTGTTCAAATAAATATTTAAGGCTCTTGTAGTCATTATAAATTTTTATAGCTGCCCCGTATAAGTAGTGTCTCCATATCTTCAAAGCAAATACCACTACAACCAACTCTAGATCGTGTGTGGGGTAGTTTTTCTCGTGATATTTCAACTATCTAGAAGCATAAGCTACCACTTAGCCTTTCTGCATAAGTACACATACTAACCCTTTCTTTGAGGCATCACTGTAGACTATAAAAGTCTCTCTAGGGTCAGGGAGTACTAAAACTAGAATCATGGTTAAACTGTGCTTCAACTCCTGAAAACTACTCTCACATTTCTCATTCCACACAAATGGTACATTCTTTCTAGTAAGTAAGGTTAGTGGCATCGTTATCTAAGAAAAGCCCTAAATGAACCTCCTATAGTAACTTGCTAAACCTAGGAAGCTCCTGATCTCTGTCACCGTCCTAGGTCTCTCCCACTGTAATACTACTTTTACTTTGTGGGGATGTACTGCTACCCCTACTTGGGAGATCACATGACCTAGAAATTGAACTTCAGTGAGCTAGAACTCACATTTACTAAGTTTAGCATATAACTATCTCTCTCTTAGGGTTTCCAAGGCTAATCTCAGGTGCTGCTTATGTTCCTTTCTACTTTTTTAGTAGATGAGGATATCATCTATGAAGACAACTATAAATCTATCTAAGTATATCCTGAAAACTTTGTTCATATAATCCATGAATACTACGAATGCATTCGTTCAACCCGAAGGGCATAACTAAAAACTCATAATGCTCGTACCTCATTCTAAATACTATTTTGGGAATATCCTCAGCCTTTATTCTAAGTTAGTGATATTCTGACCTGAGGTCTATTTTAAAGAATACAGACGCTTCTACTACCTGGTTTAGAAGGTCATCTATGTGAATGGGAGGGTACTTATTTTTAATAGTTATCTTATTGAGTTCCCGGTAATCTATACATAGCCTAATGCTCTCATCTTTCTTCTTTACAAATAAAACTGGTGCTCCCCACAGCAAGACACTGGGTCTGATAAAACCCTTTTTTTAAGAGCTTTTCTACTGTTTCTTAAGCTCAGCTAGCTCGATGGGAGCCATATTATACGAGGCCTTAGATACTAGACCTGCCCTAAGTATAATGTCTATAGGAAACTCTACCTCTCTCTCTGGGGGTAGTCCGCTAATCTCTCTAGGAAATACCTCTAGGAACTCCCTCACTATGAGGATCTTGTCTATACCCTCTTCTACCTCAGCCTGAACTGAAAAGGAAACTAGGTACCCCTGATAACCATGCTCTAGAGATCTCTTAGCCTGGGAGGTGGTCATGATAGATAACTCAGTCCTCATACTAGGCACAGTCCCACATTCAAGTAAAGTAATACATGTGTAGCTACAATCTAGTGTAGTGTTATTTACAAACATCTAGTTCATGCCAATAATCACATCAATATCAATAAGGGGCATACAAATCAAATCAAGGGTGATAAGGCAGTGATTAAACTGGATCACACAGTTTAAACAAGGATGGAAGGTAATGGCTCAGATTTCCTGTGGGGGTAGATACATGTAAATCATATGGGAGTGTATACATACTCATACCCAACCTCCTAGCACAGTCATATGATATGAAAGAATGACTAGCACCCGAATCAAATAATGCAATTATAGAAAAATCATTTATTCTAATAGTACCTTGGATCAGACTTAGGGACCGGCTAGGCTCCTACTGTGATAGGACAAAGACTCTACCCTAGGTTTGAGGTCTAGAAGAGAAGCTCTCTCCTACTGCTATGTAATCTACGGAGGAGTCTGGGTGCAATCCCTGCCATGTGTCCTAGCCTACCATACCGAAAGCATACATTCTATGTTGCATAACATGATCCGATGTCGTGGTTCTTTCCATACTGGGGACATGTGATTGGTGTGAAGCTACCTCTGCTAGGATGAGTCCTCCATCTCTTACCCTTTCAGGCCCACTAGCCTATGAACCCTCTTTAAGTCTCTTGTGCTCAGGAAGGGCTAGTCTGGCACTGGAGGTAGGCTGTATCATCCTAAGGTTCATCTTTGTAACTCTACATATCTCAACTAAGGTGTTAAAGTGCTTGATTCTCTATGGCACTACCCTGTCTCTGATCTAAGGGAGTAACCCTTTCTCTAATCTGTTTGCTTTCCACCTCTCATCATCATGCCTTTGTAAGTAGGAGTATCAGGATAGCTCTACAAATTTTTCCATATACTGATCCACGGACATCCTTTCAGTTTGTTTCGAGAGAATAAATTCTGATTCTTTCTCATCCCTAACTGAACTGGGGAAGTACTACTCATAAAAGGCCTGGAGGAATGCCTCCCATGTAATCGGAAGGTTCCTCTCCTGTAAGATAAGCTACGCGCCCCTCCACCCAAAATTTGCTTCTTTCTCTAACTGAAAGATAGCTATAATGTCTTTTTGCTCATATGTGCACTCCATCACCCTAAATATTTTCTCTAACTGCATAATCCAGGCCTTGGCTTTCTCTATGTTCATTTCACCATCAAAGGTGGGAGGTCTGAATTTCTTAGACTGGGTAATAACTTGATTGATAGAGCACTGTTCCTGGGCTGGAGGCATCTGAGCTGGTGGATGGGGGCAACCATTTATACATGTGGCTGCAAGCCTGAATGAGTCACCCTTGAATGCTCAGGACAATCTGAGTGGTGAGGTGGCTATGGAGGAGGAGGTGTAGGGCCCTAACAGTCTCTCTTAGCAAGTCCTTCCTATAACTGCATAATAACAGCCTATTGTTGATCTAGGCAAGTCATAATAGACTATAGGGCTCCAGCGACCAGATCACTAGGACTAGCTATATCAGCAACACGAGCCTCTCTAAAGGGCTAGCCTCTCCTAGTGTTCACCATTTTGCTAAAACATCATAACAAACTTTAACATGAAAAAGGGAACACTTCCACCATCAACACACTCAATTCATCCATAAAACAAGCTCATACACATATAGGCAACTCACAAACACAAGCCACAACCCACATTAAGAGCCTAAACCTTTGCTCTGATACCAAAAATGTAACACCCTTATATTTCTACCTTATTCTATCATATTTCTATGCTTTACACCATACAATCCATGAAGGAGCAAGAAAAAGGGGATTAAAATAATAATTTTTTTAGTGTTATGTCATATAAAAATTTTATTTGGTGTCACGTGGCACATTCTCATATTTAATTACATAAATACAACTCATTTGCATCATCAAAAGTGGCCTACATCTCGTGGAAATCAAAGGGAAGCATAATATATATATAAATATATTTTTTGCCAGATTTTCCTCATTTCTGTCACAAATTTTGGAAAATCATAACTAATTTAGAAAAATTGAAATCATGCATTCTTAGCCATTATAGAAAGCTACACATGTCTACTATATGCTAAAAATAATCCAGACCATAACATATAACACATAATACGTTTGACATTCGAAATGGTCCAGAGGTCAGGCTATCCACTGGTGTTGTCACAGAATTCTATAGCAAATTTCAAAAATGTTCAATTTATTCCAAAAAAATCCAATCCATGAAAATGATACCAATATAGAAATTTTTGATGTTAGCTAGAGGAAAAAAAAATAACTCTAGACCAGTTTAGGTACGCCCAGACCTCAAAACCCAATCAAATAGTACTTGAGGTCAGTTGGAGCACCTCATACTAGACAAATTCTTTGAAAATTCATATCTCCTCCTCTAGACATCCAAATGAGGTGCTTCTAGTTGGCACAAGTCATTGGAATGTCTAGTTTCTCTATATAAAATTTCATGGCAATTGGACATCATTTGAGCCCTGTGTGACAGATTTCATTTCGGACTTGAGTAAACAGTGACATGACCAAAACTAGAATTTTTGTCAACTTTGAAAATTCATCAAATATTCTCTAGATCTCTAAAAATTCTGTTCTTTAGATTCCAAAAATCTCTCAACAAGCTCTAATTGTATACCAAATCTCAGATCAATAAGAGCTCATTTGGACAAAAAGTGATATAGAATATTATGGTTAATTTTAGCTCCATATAGGATACCAAAATGTCCAAAAGACTTTTTTTAGGGTTTGACGTCTCTTAGTCAAGTCTAAAAGCATAATTAGGACTTGTGTGAGCTGCCTAAATGATCTAAGCCTCATGCCTCTCATTTTGGCTACTCCACTTCCATTTATACACATTTGCATAAAACCATTCAAGAAGTCACATTGCCATAACATACTCAAATTACATTCTAATAGTCATATTACATATTCTCCCATTTATACATGACATATTATCATAATTACATATGTTCATAATATCATAATACATATACAACCATTGATTACATCATTTTCCATTTGTATGGCCTTAAAGTAGCAAAATTCGAACACTTTAATGTCATCCTCTCATCTTCAAGGTGGTTGGCTTCCATTACCTTGCTCTCTTGGTCCACCTAACATATTAGAACATTGGAGAGGAAGGGATGAGATTCAAAGAATCTCAATAGCTCATCTCCCATTCAATCATACATAAAAGATACAAAACAAGTTTTATAAATGCATGCATGGCATATAAACATATGCAATCATTTAAGAAGCATTCCTTGCATTTGAAAAAGATATACATAGCATAAAAAGACTTGCCAAGCAAGTGGATTGGCCTCATCCAATTACTTATGGATGTTGGACTTGCCTCACCCATTCTTTAAGAGATTCTTGGACTCAACCATGCTCTTGGGAGTCCACCTTACTTTTGAGAGACTCTTTACTTTGTCTCAACCAATCTTAAGGGTTCTTGGCTCATCCTTACCATGGCTAAGGGTTCTTGGCCTCACCACACTCAAGCAAATCCAAGCACACATCATAAACATCATATGAAAGCATATTGTAACATCATTGCACCATGGAATTAAAGTCATACTAGAACACTTTTCATGGCTTAAAAAATACACATACATACATTCAAAGACAAGTAAAGCAAACAATCATGCATGAGAGAAGGAAGAATGAGCTACCTTGGAAGCAACTACACACTTTTTCTCTTGAATCAAAGCTCCTTCCTTAGGCCACACACACATAAAAGTGTGGGGATGATTTCTCTTGGCCTAAACACAATTTATGGAAGCCAATTAGGTTCATAGAATTAATTCTAAGGCTACACAACTTTCTTAGACACTAGCTTGATCTATAAACCTCATTATGGTTCCATAAATGCACCTAATGAAGTAACATCCCTCAAATAAATTCTAGACTCCATTGTTTCTTGTCAAATATGATTCTTGACTCCTTTTAAGCCTCTTGGAGTCATCACATAATGAAAACCAAGAGCTTAACTACACGTTGCTTCTTTAAGTCATATTACGGAACATAAAGCACCATCTCACTTTCTATGACTTCTAAATTTTCCCAAGGCTTCCCCTCATATTCATTCATCATATATGACTCAAAAATAGGCTTAGAAAAATTTAAAACTCTCCCTAGCTACATGTACCTCTCTTGCCTAACCTATGCTAGGTTTTAGCCTCCATGGACTTTGCTCTATTTTCTTGTGGAAGAAGCACATGCGGAGACTTCTAGGGATCTTAAGAGCTTATTCAAACACTTATTTAGGCATAGAATTAAGAGATTAACTCAAATTTTAGAAGGAACACTTGAAACCCTAGAAATTGCATCTTGAAATTTCATGATTTTTTGTTCATTCTCTTCGCATATTTTTAATCTCCACACCCTTTTTCCTAAGAATCATCCTTGATTCTTCCTAAAACTAAGTCCTCCTAGGGTTTCTTAAGTAGGGCAAAATGGTGGAGAAGAGGAGGAAGGGATATCAACCATGGAAGAAGAAATTACCTTATCTTCTTGCTTTTTCTCACTTTAATCTTGTGTTCTCCAAGCTCCTCTCTTCAAATCCAAAATTTTCCCTTAATTTCTCCCTTAAAATAGATTTGTAAACTTCATTTTAATCAAAGAAAGCAAAGAAGAATGGAGGAAAAGAGGTTTGGATGGAAGAAAGCATAAAAAACTACCAAGAAACTATACCTTTTTGCCTTACTTTCTCTTTCTTCTTCTCTCCCTTTGGTGCTCATAAATCCTAGCTTTCTCCTCTGAATTCAGGTAGAACAATATGAAGTTATGTGAGTGTGAGAGTGGGGTACCACCTATTTATAGGTGGAAGGAAGAAACACTTTTCAAAAATTTCTATTTTTCTCTTCATTCTTGGCATTTTCGTTTCTTATTCGTTTTAACTCCTTTTTGAAAACTGTCTTTTCCATTATAAAATTTAAGTAGTAAAATGCCTTTGGAATCTCTCAAATGCCTTTATTGCCTAGACATTACAGAGTTGGTGCATGTGAGGCTTCCTAGGTGTCTTGAGAACCTATACACACTCTTAGACAACTAAAATTACTATTAGAAAGCTTCATATTTGCTAAGGTGCAACTAAATCCTTAAGTTTTGTAACTTTAATTCTAATGCTTCTTTTTCAATTCCAACTACATATCGTTGTTTCCCACACTCTAAAACCCTTGTTCCTTGCTTGATTTTGGTTAAAACTCACTCATTCCTATGTGTTCTATACTTGGCCGAATTACACCCAAGGAGGAACAATAAAGAAGAAGCAATAATAATCATGATTCTTACCTTGGTTCTTAGCCTTTCTAAGACTACTTTCCTTTGCTTCAAGCTTCTCCTTCAATTTCTACCTTTCTCCCTCTAAACAAGTCCCAAAACAATCCCAAATCAAACACTAAAATCATAGGAAAAGAGAGGAGAAGGAGGAGAACAAGTTTGCTGAAGGAAGGAGCATGAAATTCCATGATTTTCTTACCTTTTCAAAAAGCTTTTCTTCTCCTTTTTCCCTTCCTCTTATGCGCCCTTCTTGGTTGAGCTTCCCTTTATTTTGGATGGAACTTAGGTTGGTTAGAGTGAGGAGGAGGAGTAGGACATGTAATATATAGCAAGAAGGTTCATTTAAAGCTTTTTCAAAGTTCCAATTTTATCCTCTTTCTTGGTTTTTTTCCATTTGGATTTTTAACACCATATTTATCTAGCTTATCTCATGTCATTCCAATCACATTTCCTTAGCCAAGCACACTTTCTTAAGAAAATGCAATTAAAATAACATTATTTTTGCATTACATCATGAATAAAATATTCATTTCATGTCCCGTGGACCATATGAACTCATCCATCTCATTCTGCTATTTAATTACACAATTACAAATCAAAACCATCTCAAGATGTGGCCAAAAACTCGAGCTCGTAAACCATATACATAAAATTTATATGTTTAGCCTCATATTGGTGTGCCTGCTTTCTGTCATCAACTTTGGAAAATCATTCTAGAAAAATCCAAAGCAAGCACACTATATAATTCTAGAAAGATATAGATGTCTACTTTATGCTAAAAATAAGTCTAGGCTAAAGCAGAGACATCTAGCCACTAGAAATCGATAGAACAGTAACCAGACTCTTCTAGCACTATTGGTACTGTCACAGAATGTCAAATTCATATCTCCATGCTTAGACATCCAAATGGGATAATCTTGGTGGCCAAAGAAAGCTTATCATGTCTAGGTTATGTTTGTAAAATTTCATAAGTATTGGACATCATTTGTCCCTTGAATGATGTAGGAGAAGAAACTACCATATGAATAGTAACCATACCAGAACAACTAAAATTTGACAACTTTGGAAATTCATAATTAATTCCACAGAGATCCAAATAATCTAGCATTTATCTTCTCATAAAGCTTTAAATGAGATTTATATGTATGCCAAATTTCATAAGGAAATTCATTCATTTGGTTAAATTGTGTCATAGGGTCGCAAAATGGCTTTTTTATGGTTCTTAAAGGCTCTCAAGAGGGTCAAAATTGCTTCTAAGGCTTTTATTGCCACTTGAACATATGAGAAAGCACCAAAAGGGTCTATTAAACATGTTTCAAAGGTGTACAAACCCAAATTTCACAAACTCACACTTTCACCCCAAGGTATACATAAGAATACATAAGCTATATCTTGTCATTCAATGTCAAAAAGTAGCTACAACATTCACATAACTCTAGTTCTCATATATATACAATATATCCATACATTTACAAGTATTCATAAGCTCATACATTATATACAACATTAGATTACATCATATGCCATTCATATGGCTACAAAATGGACAAAATCACACACTTTGTTGTCAATCCCTCTTATTCAAACTTGGTAGCTCCCATTTCTTAGTTCACTTGGTCTACCTAGACATGTTAGGCAATGGGAAGGAAGGAAGGAGATTCTAGGAACCCCAATAGTTCTTTTCCCTTTCAACCATACATAAAGAATGCAAATCTAAGTCTAAAAATGCATGGATGGATATCATAGAGTGCAAGATCATTAATGGAACTTGTCTTCATTCAAGAAGTCATATAAAGCATACATAGGTTGGGAAAGAAGATGGTTTAGCCTCACCTACTTCTCTTGGGGGATTTTAGACTTGCTTCACCCATTTCTTAAAGGGTTCTTGACTAAGCCTTACACTTTAGAGACTTTTGGCTTTGTCTCACCCATTCTTTGAGACTTTTGGCTCATCCTCACCCTAGCTAAGGGACTTTGGGCTTCACCACACTCAAACAAACCAAAACATGTTCATAAAGTATCATTTAAGTGCATAACATAATATTATGGTACCATGGCATATAAATACATGCTAAAACATCTTTCATAGCTTAAAACACACATACTCACATTCAAAGACAAGATAAAATTCCACTCATGCATGAGAGAAAGAAGAGAGAGTTACCTTGGTGCACAACAACACATTTTTCTTCTTGAATTTGGTTCCTCTCCCTCAGCCACACACTCACAAGGATGTGAGACTTGGTTCATTTGGCCTAGACACATAATATGGAAGCTAATTACACTCTTCAAATAATTTCTAAGGCCGCACATTCATTTCAAAAACTAAATGGTTCTTATGGCTCATTTATGGTTCCATAATGCACCTAATGAAGAAACCTTAGGAAAACATAATCTTGGCTCCATTCTTTCCATCCATTTATGATTCTTGAGTCCTTTTAAGCCTCTTGGAGCTTCACACAATTAATTTAAGGAGCCTAACTACATGTTGCTTTTTTAAGTCATAATATGGAATCTAGAGCTATATCACATTATCCAAGACTTCTAAAATTTTCCAAGGCTTCCTCTCATCCTCTCCCATCATATATGATACAAAACCAAGCTTTGAATAAATTAAAACTACCCCATAGTGCCACTTTCACCCTAGGCTGAGGCTATGTATCAATGGACCACCAAAGGAGTTTGTTTTGTTTTCTTGATGGGAGATGCATGTGAGAGGCTTTCTAGGGATCTTAGGAGCTCTTTCAAACATCCATTTTGGCCTAGGAACTCTTGTATCAAAATAGAATTTTGGTTTAGTACTTGAAACCCTAACTTTGATATCTTAAAATCTAATGGTTGTTTTATTGTTTCCTTTGCATATTCTTGTTCTTCTTTCTCATTTTTCTAAGATTCACTCTTGGTTTGGCTAGAAATTCAACCTCTCTTGGTTGGTCACATATAGGTCAAAATACATAAAAGGAAGGCAATGGGAGAACAAGCTTGAAGCATTGCAAATTACCTTAGTTTCTTGGCTTCCTTTGAATGCTCTTCTCTTTGGCTTCTTCTCTTCAAACTCAAAATTTCCCTCTTAGATCTGACCTCAAAATAGACCCAAAAGCTTCAATAAATCCATAGGAGAGAAGAGAAGAAGGAGGATAAGGAATTTGCTATAGAGAAACTGAGAAAAACCATGAAAATCCATACCTTTCTCTTGCTTTTTCTTCTCCTTTTCTCTCCTCCCTTGTGCACCTCACTCTCTTGGTCCTTTCTCTAGTTTAGGGCAAGTATAACGTGAACCAAATGAGGAGAAGAGTGGGGCATGGGGTATATATAGGTAGGGTTTAAAAGTTGTTTCCAAAAATTCCATTTATGTCCCTTAAATTGGCATTTTCGTTTCTGGTTCGTTTTAGCTCTATTTTGAGAAATGTCTTTTCCATTATAAAATTTAGGTCCTCAAATCTTATAAAATGCCTTTGGAATCACTCAAATTGAAGTTAAAACTTTCCTGAATGAAAGGGTCAAAGTTTGGGTCAACTGATGTTAGAAAACGTACACCGGAGGGGTTTTAACTGTCCCGAGGCTTTCCATGATTTTTAGGGCCTCTAAGAATCCCAAAAAACTCAAATTTTTCATTTAAAAAACCCTTCTATGAGTATTCTAAAATTTTTCCAAAATTACGAAAATGCCATTATGTTACATAATAATTTCGTTAAATTCTATCTAGTTATTTTAGCCTCTGTTTTATAGCACCTCTAGCCTCTTAATTTCATTACTTAATATCTATATTATTATTCTAATTTTTTTGGACCTTAACTAATTCATTTTAGAGGACTTACTTTTAAAACATATCTGTTACTGTCATTTTTACGAAAATCAAACATTATTGGATTCATTTTAACTCCTTTTTTATAACCATCTTCTCCATCACAAAATTTAGGTCCTCTAACTTATAAAATTCTTTTGGTTTCACTCAAATTAGATTTAACATCTTACCAAACGAACTAGTCAAAGTTCGAGTTAACTGACACTCTAAAACGTAAACCGAAGGGGTTTGAACCATTCTAGCAGTTCCTATAGTTTTTAGGGCCTCTAAGAATCCCGAGAAACTTAATTTTTCCATTTAAAGATACCTCCTTTGAGTTTTCTAAAAAGTGCTCAAAATTATGAAAATGCCACTGCCTTTCGTCTGATTTTATTTAGTTATTCCGTCTTTGATTTTTAGGTATCTTAAACCTTGGATCCTCATTTTCCATTATTTAGAATTTTATCCTAATTTTGTTTGGCCTCTAATCATTCGCTTTAGAGGACTCTCTTTTATATATGGTTTATTTCTAACAGTTTCAATAAAACTAGACATTACATAAAAAGCTTTAGACAGTAGTTTAGATCCAGGTATGATATCATTAAGAAACTCTATCTCTCTCTTTTATGAGATAGGTAAGTAGAATTAACATCTTTAAAGGAAAGCCCTTGAGAATTCTTTATTATAGGGATCTTTTCCATCCCCCTTCCTATCTTTACTCACATAGAAAGAACAATTAGGAGCCCTAAACATTAATACTCCAATTATCTCTCAACCTGGACAATGAACCAAAAAAAAAATAGCTCTAACACCCGTTTCACACTAGGTATGGTCCTATATTTAGGTAAGCTGATGATTTATATATTCACATTCAAATATAACTTTATTACCAACCATCTAGTGCATGCTTAAGATAATTAATAACATGTAAATGTACATGGGAAGTACTCGTATGGCCTCCAGTAGAAACAAATGCAAACAACCATAAAGTAGAATATTAATACCTAGACCCAGTTTCTCACAAAATAATCATGGGATATTACCAAAATCAATGACAACAATTAGAGGATAACCATCAACTCTAATCACACCTTTAATGAAACTAGGAAACTTACTAATCTTATGCTTTTACATCTCTAATCAAACTAAGAGACACTACTTAACCTCCTATTCTATAAGAGTAACCATTCTGCCCTAGTTCTGAAATTTAAGTGGAGGCATCCACTTTGTCAAAAATCAACCTTAGCTATATATCCCAACTTCCCATGTCTATAGCATATCATGTAGGATGGCTGTCCCCTATCCAGTTGAACTTATTCCCTCTCAAAACTTTACAATCCCAACATACCTTACCTTCCTTCCCATTATTAGTAGAGACATTCACATCATCTTTCACCTTAATCCCTTTCAATTCTAGGGTTTTTTTTTGTCTAATTCTTTACCCGCATCATATCTTACAAGTTACTCTCAATCATTCTATCAATCTCTCCAATAAAGGCATTAATTGCTTTAATTCCTAATAGAGCAACCTTATCTCTAATAAGGGGTTTCATTCCCTTCTCAATTGCTTGAACTTTCGTTTCTCAATCATCATATTCCTACAATTAAGAAAAGTAGCCAAGATAATTTTATACACATAATAACATACTAATCACTATCAACTCCTTCCTTTTAGGGGTGTAGGTAATTTGTCAAGAATCAGTAACTGTGATTCTGGGGCATTTCTTATATCATCATCTCTCTTTTTTTATGGCATTCTATAGCTACAGTACTACATCCTACTACTGCTATACAACAACCTGTGCTATCCCATCATAGCCTGTTATTACCTCAGACAATTCATAATGTGGGACCTTTAAGGTTTGCCCTAGTGGGTCTGCCCCATCCAATATCCACCAAATTACGCAAAAGAACCACAATCTCCACATGTATACACAATATCACAGCACAACTAACAACACAACCATCTCTGAAAAACTCACATTACCTATACAAACAATCCAAATGCACCCTGATTCAAACATTTCAAGACCTAAGCATAGAGCTAGATTGCCTAAACCATTGCTCTAATATCAACGAATGTCATACCATAGTAAAACAACTCAAAATTTACATGTTATTTGTAATACCTTAACCTCATAGCTCTCACACAAAGGATACATAGGCTATCCCAACATGTAACTAGCATATTGGTGCACGTTTGCAAGAAAAGCTATACTTTAATACTTGGAAAGTTTGCATAATTGGGAAGCCATATACATGATTCTTAGCTTTAGGCATCATATAAACCCATCAATATCATTGTCCCTCCATATCATATCCATGCAATTTAAAAATATCACATTTCATCTCATACATTGCACCAGAAAAATGGAAAGTTGCTCTTGGGTTTGTTATCACAACTTTCTGGTGTGAACTTTGAAAATTCATAATTAAATTCTAGAAATATTAAAATCATGTATATGATAGCTTTTTGGAAATTTTTGGATGTTAAATAATGAGTCAAAATAGTTCTAGATCAAGAAAATGACATTTAACCCATGAAAATTGATGAAATGGTACCAAAGGTTGAGCTGTGTTACTAATATTATCATCCAACTTTAAAAATTTGGTTCTCCCTCCACAGAACTCCAAATGAAGTGATCTTGGTGGCTATGAAAGCTTATGATGTCTAATTTATGGTTGTAAAATTCATGAGCATTGGATTTGACCCACATGTGACATAGAGAAGAAAATTGACCATATAAATAGTAACCATACAAATTCTGCATAATTTGGTGAACTTTAAAATATCATAATAAATTCTCTAGAACTTCACATTGAGTGCTCTTCAACTCTATGAAAATCTCTAGGTGAGAATTACTTGATGGCCAATTTTCATGCAAAAAACTCATCCATTTGGTTAGACTTTGGTTTAGCACACAAATTGGTCACATTTGAAGTCTAAATTGATATCTCGAGGCACCAAAAAGGTTTTTTTCTTATTCCATAGCCATTTAGGCACGTCCAAAAGCATAATTACTACATATAAAAGCATGCCAAATGATTCAAATCCTCATGCAGCTCATTCTCACCATGCCACTCACATTTATAAACATACATATAAGGATGCTAGGATGTCAATCTCTGACATATACATTCATTTGGCTTCAAGATTGATACATACATCATAATTGTATACATTTAAACTTGTTCAAATGATTATATCTCATATACATCACATGGATACAATTCTTGACATCAAAATGCCATTAAATGCTTATTTCTCTACTCCTTTTTCAAAGTGTCATGCTTCAAGACATTTGGCCTCCATTCTTTAGTCCACTTGGCTCACCTAAACATAATTAGGCATATGAAGGGGAAGAGTGGGATTCAAAGAATCTCAATAGCTCTTTACCCTTTCAAATATATATAATGGATGTGTAACACTATAATTTCTAACTCATCTCATGCCTTTAATTAACTCAATTCCATGAATCATGTGAATTTCTAATGAAAAAGGCAATCAAAATAATGAATATTTTCATGTTGCATCGTGTATAAAAATTTCATTTGATGTCACGTGGACCGTGTAAGCTTATACAACACATTTTCATATTTAATTACATGAATTCAACTCATTTGGGTCATAAAATGTGGTCCACAACTCATGGAACTCAAAGGAAAGCTCAAAATACTCATGCATATTTTCGGCCAAAATTTGGCTCTTTCTAACCAAAGTTTGGAAATTCATAACTAATTCTAGAAAAATTGAAATGATGCATTCTTTCCCATTCTGAAAAGCTATAGATGTCTACATCATACTACAAATATGTTTAGACCATAACATTCATCATAGAAGATGTTTGATATCCAAAAATTTCTAGAGGTCAACTACTCACTAGTGCTGTCACAGATTTCTATAGCAAACTTCAACAATGTCCAATTAATTCCAAAAAAACTCAATCTATTCAAACAATACCAATCTAGAAATCTATGGATGTTAGCTAGAGGAGAAAAATATTTCCAGACCAGCTGAGGCACACCCAGAGCCCGAAATTGAATAGAACAGTAACTGAGGTCGGGTGAAGCTCTTGATACTGGATAGAATCTTTAAAAATTTATATCTCCCTTTCTAGACCTCTAAATGAGGGTCTTCTAGTTGGCATAAGTCATTGTGAATGTCTAGTTTCTCTGGATAAAATTTCATGGCAATTGGACATCATTTGAGCTCTATGTGACAGATTTCATTTTCGAACCAAATGAATAGTGCAGCAGACCAAAATCAAAAAAGTTGTCAACTTTGGAAATTCATCAAATATTCTATAGACCTCTAAAAATTATGTTTTTTAGCTTCCAAAAAATCTCTCAACAAGTTCTAATTGAATACCAAATCTCAAATCAAGAAGAATTTATTTGACTAAAAAGTGATATAGGGTTCCATTATGGTCAATTTTGGCTTTATATAGGGTACCAAAATGTCCAAATGGTCTTCCTTGAGTTTTGGCACCTTTTGAGCAAGTCTAAAAGTATAATTAAGACTTGTGTGAGCTGCCCAAATTGTGACAACCCTAACTTCTAACCATTGTAATTAAGGTAAAATATGAAATTAATAACCATAAATCAGGGTTGCAAGACATTAAGACTAATTACATTCAGAAAATACAGGGAAATTTGAACTTTTATGTTATTAGAGTCATTAACCAAATAATTACAAGCATTCATATACACAAGGGAAACAAATGCTCATTTATAGGCCTTTGGTTCTATTACCCATTAATTCCAACTCACAAGAATCTTCCACCAATGTTTCTAAGTCATCCCTTAAGGTTACCATATGAAAAACCAAGATTTCTAGGTTAGAATGAGAGTTTAGGACCGTTAGCTGCGGCTAAATGTCCTTGCCCCGCAGCCAATTACTTTTGGGTTTACTCTTTATCTTCTCAAGTTTTTCCTGAAGCTTCGCTATGGCTAACCTATATGGCGCCACGGTGAGCAATCCTCTTGAAGCCTCCTCACTCGCCTTTCGCTATTGGCCGCGGCCAATTCTCCCTTTCGTCACGGCTAATTCATCTCTGGAACGCCTGACACAATTCACAAAATTTCACCATGGCCAATTCCCATTTAGCCACAGCGAAGTACCCTCTAGATGACTCTCAGTTTTTCCTCTCACATTTCATCACAGCTAATTCCACTTTTCGTCGTGGTGAATTGCTCTTTGGTACTCTCCCTAGGCAACTTTGCCTTTATTGGCTGTGGCTAATAATATTTTGGCCACGACAAAATGCCTTCTGATCCTACAACTCTTAAAATCTTGTCTCATATTCTCCACTCTCCCTCCATTGACATCCTAAGGCCATTCTACCTTAATTGTGGGGTTCCAATAGCTTTCATTAGCCTAATTTACCCAGCTAATCTATCATTACTAGTTCAAGACTTAAGTGTCAATTTCTACTCCTCCAACTACCTTATATCAGTAAGTTTGTAGATTAATAACAGTAGAATTTCATAAGCTTCCAGCAATTATCATTCAAATATACATTCTGTTAAAGATTTCATTCATCACTAATTCAAGTCTATATCCAAGGTATCACACAATTACAATTCCCAAATGGTAAACCATATCATAAATTCAACAAAGTTCATACATCAGATGTCATAAGTTCATACATCCAATACCAAGCTAAGATGAAGCCTAACTCCTTAATAGGTACATCCTAAGAAATCAAAATATAAACACCTACACTTGGCAATATGATTACATGATGATGCTGTATAAAAGATTAACAAAATTGCATCGACTTTACTCAGATCAGCCCAAGTGCAGCTTCCTCCACACATGGCTAGAGCTCATGGATTTTCATCCACTTGCTTCCCCTTGTCCTTACTCAAAAGGCCTTCACCTGAAAGTATAATCCCATGAAATGGGGTGACATGCAAATCTCAGTAACGAAGGCAAATTCCATTCATATATTCCAGTTTAATTAACATATATGCATGATTTCATATAAGCATCAGAAAATATACCTGTCATATCAGTAAATGAAATAATTAGGCTATCTATGATTACTATCCTATACTAGCAATCACAATTCCATATGTTAAAGGCCAATAACACCGGGAGAGGCCCGTCCACGGCACCTCCTCCCCATTGAGTACAACCAGGGCTCAGTGCATCTAGGGTTTGATCATAACCCGATGCCCGATTGAAGCACATACACGGGTGCCAGCCACACCACAGCTCCACTATGGACTCACAAGGTCCAATCACATATAACAGATAGCCAATCAATTCATTTAGCATTAAAATTATAATCATGCACCAAATACACAATTAAAATTGACATCTGCATGGAATTAGCATGAACCCCAGTTACCTCACTCTGTAGACAATTGAAAAGCCACCAGCAGTACTAAAATCTCCCTATAACCATAGCTTCAGAAAATAAATACTTTAAATCATCATTTATAGTAGCAGCAAGTACCCAAAGAATTAAGATACTAATGGCTACTCAGAAGATACTTACCCAGCCACCACAAATCCCCAAATTCGGATTGAATATGTCCTCTACCAGAAACTTCAATATATCACCCTAATTCCAAAACAAATTCGTACATAATTAATACCCATACTACAAATCAACCATGGGGGTCTTAAACCAGTAGAAAATACATTAGAATGGAGAGTTTACACTTACCCAATATCCCTCCTAGCCTTTACCTCTGAAAATCCTCTAAGAAAATACCAAACAACCACATTTTAGAATTTGGGTATGGTGAAAATGCTCCAAATGAGAAGCCAATTAGGTCAAATTGAAGAGAAAGAGAAGGGTATTAAGTTATATAATGATTACCTAGGTTGAATCTTGCTCTAGAAGTGGGAAATGGTGATTTTCTTACTAAGAACCCTAGCCTCCCTTTAAACCTCCAAAAATGAGTTGTGTGTTTTATGTTTCAGCAAAATGTAGAAGGGCTGAAGTATTTAGGATTTTAGTTGGGTTTAAGTTGGATCTAATGTGGGTCATGGGCTGATCCAAAGATCTAATACTAAGTGGGTTTCAGATTTAAGCCTTGTTGGGTTAGCTTTAATGTGTTGGGCTGCAAAAATTTAATTGGGCGATACCAAGTTTGAAGAACTCAATTGATTTGGGTCCGCACAAGGGTTATTGAGTCATTTATAAGGGCTTATGCAAGTTAGGTCTTGGGTTTCTAATTCATTAAATTGAATTAGGCCATCACTAAGTGCTCTCTCTTGGGCCAAGTCTCACAATAAAAGATTGGGTCTGCACCTAAAATTATTGGGCCTCTATTAGTCCCTAACCTTGGCCTACTTAATTTAATTTGGGCCTAGATGGGGTTTATAACTCAATTAAATTTCAAACTCATATTAATAATTTATCTCTCTAAAATTTTCATTCACTTAACTTGTCCAATTATCCCATATTAATTATTCTTAATTAACCCAAATCTATGATTAACACTTTAATTAATTTTGGGGTGTTACACAAATGGCCTTAAACTCCATGCCTCTCATTTTGGCCATACCACTTGCAATTATACACACACACATCAAGCTTTCAAGAAGCATATCCTTGCATTACATACCCAAATTACATTCTAGGGTTCATATATCATATCCTTTCATTTATACATCACATATTATCATATTTACATATGTCTAAGAGGTCATAGACCATATACATCAATAGGTTACATCATTTGACACAAATATGGTCTTAAAGAACCAAAGACCAAGCATTTTGTTGTCAATCTCTTTTCTTCAAGGTGGTTGGCTTCCATTACCTTGTCCACTTGGTCCACCTAGCATATTAAGTCATTGGAAAGGAGGGAATGAGATTCAAAGAATCCCAATAGCTCATCTCCCATTCAATCATATATAATGGATGCAAACAAGTCTCACAAATACATGTATGATCATGTTGACATGTTCAAACATTCAAGAAGCATTTTCATCATTTGAGAATGTCATACATAGCATATAAAGGCTTGTCGAGCAAGTGGATTGGCCTCACCCAATTTCTTATGGATATTGGACTTGCCTCACCTATTCTTTAAGAGATTCTTGGACTCAACCATACTCTTGGGAGCCCATCTTACTTTTGGGAGACTCTTTGCTTTGTTTCAACTAATCTCAAGGATTCTTGGCTCATCTTCACCATAGGTAAGGTTTCTTGGCCTCACCACACTCATGCAAACCCAAGTACACATCATAATATCATTTAGAAACATAATATGTCATCATGAAATCATGGCATATAAAATTATGCTAGCATACTTTTCATGGCTTGAAAATACACATACACACATTCTAAGATAAGCTAAGTACACATCCATGTATGAGAGAAGGTGGAGAAGCTACCGTGCACACAATCACACACTTTTTCTCTTGAAATTCCCTCCTTTGCTTTGGCCACACACCCACAAAAGTGTGGGGAAGATTTCTCTTAGCATAAACACAATTGATGGAAGCCAATTAGGTTCATGAAATAATTTCTAAGGTCACACAACTTGCTTAGACACTAGGTTGTTCTATAAACCCTATTATGGTCCATAAATGCACTTAATGAAGCAACACCCCTCAAATAAATTCTAGGCTCCATTCTTTCCTTTCAAATATGATTTTGACTCCTTTTAAGCTTCTTGGAGTCATCACACAATTAAAACAAAGAGTCTAACTACATGTTGCTTCTTTAGGTCATAATATGGAACTTAAAGCACTAACTCACTTTCTATGAGTTTTAAATTTTTTCCAAGGCCTCCCCTCATATTTATTTATCATATATGACACAAAAATGGGCTTGGAAAAATTTAACACTCTCCCTTGCTACTCCATCCATGCTTGGCCAAGACATAGCCCATTTTTGGCCTCCTTGGAATTTTCCTTGTTTTCTTGAAGGAAAAAGCATGTGGGGAGCATCTTAAGGATCTTAGGAGCTCATTTAAACTCTTAATTAGGCCTAAGAATTATCATACAAAGTCAGATTTTACAAGATGCAATTGAAACCCTAGAAATTGCATCTTGAAATCTAATGATTTTTTGTTAATTCTCTTTGCATATTCTTAATCTCCACATCCTTTTTCCTTAGAATCACCCTTGGTTCTGACTAAAAATCAAGTCCTCTTAGGGTTTTCTCATGTGGGGCAAAATCGAGAAGAAGGGAACCAAAGATGACAACCATAGGAAGAGAAATTACCTTGTTTTCTTGCTTTTTCTCACTTGAATCTTGTGTTCTTTGAGCTCCTCTCTTCAAATCCGAATTTTTCCCTCAATTTATCCTTTAAAACAGATCCATAT